>JAOTOM010001419.1:0-68081 GCA_034440615.1 Ashinkailepas kermadecensis | reverse complement strand
CGTCACCGCCAGGTATACCTAGCAGTTCTGGGGATGTTTTTCACGCCAAACGTCCAAGAATATCAGTTCACTTCAAATGTGATGCACCTTTTTGATAGTCGAATTTGGTCGGTAATCAGATGCTTCAGCGTCTAAATACAATATCGTGAGAGTAAATCTCCACACAAGTCATAATGTACCAATCACAGCCAAGTACATTTTGGAATTATACTGTATACATATGCGAAGGGACCTGGATTATGGTGACTTAACAATATCCTTCTCAATGATGACTTGTCATTTACAGTGCGTGTGCAGAGATTAAAAGTGAATAATACTAACGACAGCGTATACGGGACAATGTTTACGGTTTCGATTTGAAGCTAGAAGTGATCACGCGTGCCATTCGAGCGAGTGGCATCAGAAGCAGTAAAGCAGAGGTCAGGGGAGAGGAGAAAAGAAAACATTATATTAAATGACTAAAACAATATGGCACTGACTGCTTTTTGTCTCCAGTTCTATATGAGTCTACATGTCATACAGGTAATAGCTATCGGCGAATCGAGGACAATCTGACCTCTATAGATTTCCCCAAATTAACCAAAATGGAAAGAACTCCTGCAATGGTCGTACTACAAGTGAAGACTGTCTACATGTGCTTAAGGGTAAGATGAATAGCAAAGCTATTTCGGCTTCTGGATTTTCAAAGTAATTTTCTCCTTTTCTTCTCGTCGGGCCTGGGGAACATGATCGTAGATTACATAAATGAAGCAAAGGAAGAGGAGTGTTTTCATAGCGCATCGTCGTGGAGTAGTAACATTGATAGCAAACATAGTTTCTAAAATAGTGGCTAAGGTCTTGTCAAATATAATGAGGAGTGTCGTGGAAAGCACGTGTATAATGGCCTTTGAAATTAAACGGGTTCAGTTAGAGGAAGACTTGTTGGTTCTAGCTTGCGAACTCTACTGGATGTTTTTAATTACTGCGAACGTAATGACTTGGACAAATAGGAGAAGCCGGTTTTGGTCCGAACAGCTAAGCTTTTCGGTTTGTTTTCTAGAACACTACACGAGGTATTCCAGCCGTTGATGCGTTGATTAGTACCAGTTTTTGCCATATCAGTTTTTGTAAGATATAATGGTGTACGGGGTACGCCCGCCAAAGGGCGTACCCCAGAAGACGCTCATTTGATTATTCAAATTCACTTTCCCAGAGGCTAATTTGATACCAAAATGACACGATTATCTCCGAATTACGAGTCGTTTTAGGTAAAATGTGGCATATTTAACAGCGTGAAGCACGGAAGAGGTCGTACAATTAGTAGATGGTACGAATTGGTCTTTCTAGGAAGCGTAGAAAACCATTAGGTCTATCTTTTGCTTGTGCTTGCAGTGGAATTATGGTATTACGCTCATGTAGTACTCTCTCCAGCCCAGGGTGAGGCTCTCTCGAGATCCCCGCCCCACGTCCTCAGGTTTTTCCGGGATAGCTGCCGAATGAGTAGACACAGATACGAAACTGTGGTACCTTCATATACCTCTGCTTTGCATATCTTGAACAAATTTCGGGCCACGATCGTTGGTCATTGACTCAAGACGGGTCAAATAGAGAAATATTCCCAAACGTTTAAAGAGCCATCATTCGGAGTAATTACAAAATATCAACGCCACGCCCAGACCATGCTCTTCTTTCATCAACGCGTACAACTGTGTATAGTTAGGGGCGTTTGGAATCGTTGGAGGGGCACCATTTCCTCGGATAGGAACAACTCTCAAAGTCCATTGGGGGGGCACCTTAGACTGACAATTTGTTGAGCCGGGGAGGTTGAATGGGTACACCGGTACATATCAAAGGGCATCTATTCCTCTCAGGAGGCTCTTTTCTTCTAAAGACGTACCTATTCCTCTGATAGAGACATCTTTTGCTTTTAAAAATATGCTAAGCGGGTGGGGGACATAGTGCATTGCAGCCTATCGTTGGTGCTTTTCCCGGTCAGAGAGTCGCCACACTTCCATGGATGGGGGTACATGCCCAAGTGTCCTTCCCTCTATATCGCGCCTCTGGTGCGGAGTAGCCCCGTGAAGGCGGGCAGCGTCATCTCGATCTCTCCAATATACTTTGATAATGTGACAATTTTGCAGTGGGCATATTGGCGTCAAAATTTTGCTTGCTCTTATTTCTGGACCTGATAATGTTGCTCATAAACACGTTGAGCTTCGTAAGCTGACATTCACATTGAGACTCACAGACATTGATAAGCGTGGTGTGTTCTTATATCAGCATACCAAACTATGAATAATGCAATATTATCCATAGAAATCCAGCTCAAACCAGAAGTTTACATTTTCTGTGCCTTTCGCGTGCGACCGTACAAAAAAACAGTCAGCTAAGCTTCTTCCTTTGCTTAAACGCGAAATTCCTGAAGGCAGTCAGATGCTGCGCTTTTTTAAAGACTTCGCGTGGCAATGGTACATCTGCTATAAATCGTATGAAAACATCGGAAGATTCCTCTGATTCCATTTGAAATTATACCAAGAAACCACGTGAAATACGCAGAAACCGGCGTGTTTACGGAAAATCTAAATGTATACGTGCACAATTACGTGTCCTATTGGAAGGCCCGAAGAAAACGAGAAAAGAAGACAAAAACAATAACAATCGAAACAAACAAAGAACCGAAAATTAAATCGCTCGAGTTACATCTTGTTTCGATCATCATTAGCGGGACACATTTTCGTACACAATTACAGGTCGATCCGACAAAATTTAGAGGTCGTTGCAAATGTCGCTTTATGTCACCCCAACTTACGAGGTGTATATCTATGGATCGTGGCCCACTGCAACGTTCTAAATAAGATAGCTAGAAAAATAACCTCAACACATTATGTACACTAAAGTTTCGTCTTTTTTTGTATGCCTACAAAAGTTGTACGAGTTACGATTACTAAGTTATCCGCTTGTACTTGCACCCCGGCGCGATGTCGTGAGCACGTTCACAAAGCATGCCCCCAAAGTTGGCACATGAAGTGAGGTTTCCCCGGGGCCAAACCGGCTGCCGATATCCATTGTGCCCAACAAGAAGCGAAGCTATCCGACTTTATCCATGACCGTTATTGCACACTTTTTGCCATGCGCAGTGTACGTTGTCACTACCCAGAACGAGGGTCTAAAGCCAAGCGGATAACTTAACAATTGAAGTCATACAACATTCACAGGTTCACCAAAAACCGACGAAACTTCGACGCACATAATGTGCTAAAGTCGTTTGCTCAGCTCTCTTGTGAAAAAGCTGCTACGGGACCATGAACCTTTTGTTTAAAACCCGTAAGCTACGATGGCAAAAAGACTGCTTTTGTCGCCACCTCTAAATTGTGTCGGATCGACGTGCAATTGTACATGCATTCTTGCGTTGCCAAGGCTAATTGAAGTGAAATGCATCCAGAATGATTTGTTTTGCTTGATTGTTAGGGGCACACCCTAGTGCACAAAGGACGGGATCGAAATTTGTTCATGTTCAATTATTGCTACTGTCGTCAAGTATTCATCATTTTCAATGATTTCTGTAGTTTTTCATGTCTTCCATTTCCAAGTTAAAAATGTGCAGTGCTATAAATCAGAGGAGAAATGAGGCCATATGCATGTGTTAAGTTTCTTACATTTTTGGTGTAGTCTCAGTCAGACCACCTTTACCTCCGTCCCACCAACACTTTGTTCTCTCAACATGGGACCATGTGAGGAGGGCCCTATCAACCAAATTAGCAACATACATTGCCTCCATGCATGGGGCCCCACCAATATTTTTTTCTTCCATATTCTCCATCCATGATTTTGGGTGTAGGTTGCAGTGAAAATGGAGCGGTTTGGCCCCTGTCAATTGGTCAGCTGTATCCTCCAGTGAACTGGACCCACCCAAGAGTTGTCGAAAGGTTTCCACCGCTGCTATCAAATACCGCATTTTCCCGAAGTTGATCAGACCACACCAAATAACAGCAGGTGGAACACGGATCCAAAATACACCAGCGGTGGCGACGTCTATGATAACAGCTAACAGTGGTGATAAATCGCACGACTAAATTATAAAACGCCAAGTTCGTTACGAATTCAATCCTTATCGAGCAAAATGCATTTTCTATGCTCATGACCAAAGCCACTTCTATGTTTTGAGACAGGTGCTTGACATTTAACTTTCACCGGACCCATAGCCCTTGGGGCTCGCGGAATTCCCAGAGCTGAAACCTGGCTACGCCATTATGAATGCAGTTCTCCCGGAAAATGACAGAAGCGAGCATGGACTGTGCTGATAAGAGGGGCATGTAGACTAGTACTTCGATATTTTTTCCGGCTATTTTCAGTAAAAAAAGTACAGTTATGGTCGTAGCGATAGCGATAGAGATATTCACGGTATTGTAGGCCCTATCTTTTTTTCTCTTCAGTGATATAAGTATTACGGCAGCTGCGGGGATATGACCCCCCAAATTCCACAATTGGGGATAGGACCTGGACAATTTTCGCCCAAAAGCGACATGAATGCAATGACTTTTCAGACAGATACTGTGCCTCGCAATCATTTGTTCCACCACAACTTTGGGACACCCCTCCCACTCCCCTCACGGCAAGGGGAAACTTCCCCCGCCTCTCCCCCGCGGTGGCTGAGTCAGGAAGCGCATTGGACTGCCTCCACACACACACATTGCCTCCATGCATTGGGCCCCACTAATAATGTTGTCTTCTTCTAACTTCTCCATCCATGATTTTGGGTGAAGGTTGCAGTGAAAATGGGGCGGCTTGGCCCCTGTCAATTCGTCAGCTGTATCCTCCAGTGAACTGGACCCACCCAAGAGTTGTCGAAAGGTTTCCACCGCTGTTATCAAATACCGCATTTTCCCGAAGTTGATCAGACCACATAATAGCAGGTGGAGCCCAGATCCAAAATACACCAGCGGTGGCGACGTCCATGATAAAAGCTTACAATGGTGATAAATCGCACGACTAAATTATAAAACGACAAGTTCGTTAAGAATTTAAATAAAATCCTTATCGAGCAACGTGCATTTTCTATGCTCCTGACCAAAACCACTCCTATGGTTTGAGACAGGTGCTTGACATTTAACTTTCACGGGACCCATAGCCCTTGCGGCTCGCGGAATTCCCAGAGCTGAAGCCTGGCTACGCCATTGTTAATGCAGTTCTCTCGGAAAATGACAGAAGCGAGCATGGACTGTGCTCAGAAGAGGGGCATGTAGACTAGTACTTCGATATTTTTGCCGGCTATTTTCAGTTAAAAAGTACAGTTATGGTCGTAGCGATGGTATTCACTGTATTGTAGGTCCTAACTTTTTTTTTCTCTTCAGTGGTATAAGTATTACGGCAGCTGCGGGGGATACGAACCCTCCCCCCAATTCCGCAGTTAGACCTGGACAATTTTCGCCCAAAAGCGACTTGAATACAATGACTTTTCACACGGCTACTGTGGTTCGCAATCACTTGTTCCACCACAACTTTGCGACACCCCTCCCACCCCCCTCACGGCAAGGGGAAACTTCCCCCGCCTCTCCCCCGCGTTGGCTGAGTCAGGAAGCGCATTGGACTGCATCCAGATTTTCCGCTTTGGCCTGCAATCAGAAATTTGTGAAGACACGGCCCTTCCACGCCGTGGACACGTAGCGATGATGGGTCCATATTTCGAAGGCTCATAGGCCACCTCCGCAAAGGTGTGTGGGACGATATACATTGTGTTTCACTCACTCCGAAAAGTGGGTTGAACCGGTGTTCAACTTCCTCCCCTCCCCTATGGCAGAACCCTCTACTGAAACTAACCTCCTTCGCTGCAAGATATTCTGTGATTGTAGCAGATCAAAATAAACGGATAAATGTGAAACATTTGTGAGAAAAGATATAAATCTCCACGCAGCAACCGCTTTTATAATTTGCCTTATAAATGCTCGCTAACTATACACAAGTTATGAGCTCATACAGTGGCATAACCAGGACATCTCCCTGAAGGAGTGGGACAAATACGATCAGAGGGCCGCCGAACCAATGGAATCCCACATGCTAGAAAGCAAGACTTGAAAATTTGTTGAAGTGCGAATATAGAGAATATGGAGAAAGGCTTACGGCATTACATATGTACTCATTCAAGTATAGGATATTTTCAGGTTTTTCAATCAAAGGATGGTTGATCATTGCAATAGGCTGACTGCTGATGTTGTGGGGAGTTCCTGATGGAATGTACCTAAAAATATGGTGGAGAAATGCGTTAGGTTGCAAAATCTTGTTTTTTAATTATAATTAGTGGTGGATGGGGTGAGATTTGTGCTATTAGGTGTACGTGGTACAGGCACCTCTAAGCAGCCATGGATGGAGCTGAAAACAATTGATGGGGTACTCGATCCATGCGTGTGTTATGCAGGATTGAGTGAGCAGGGCTATATAAGTATTGGTAGGTGTATAGAATGTTGGTGGATAGTTTCTTTGGAATATAGAATGTGGTATTGGTTGGGGCGCTGATAATCTTCTGTCCATGCTTGTAGTATGTTCCCTTTACGGGCTCAACCCGGTTGGATACCTGGGGTTCTTATTAAGTCTTTTATTATCTATTAAGTATATTATCTGGGCCACCTAGCCATCAACAGGAGCCACTGTTGACAATCTGTGACCTTCAGTGCTTTTAATGGACCTCCTTTTCGTCTGATGGAGCATCCTGTAGATCGTATGGTGCAGCCTATCGACGAACTGTGCCTGATATATCCCTGATGGGGTTCCTATGTGTCTGGTTGGGCCTCCTATCGTTAAGCAGGGTCTTCTATTGACCATCGGGGACCTACTTGCTACTGATGGAGGCCTATTGGACTGGTAGAGCATTCCTTGGCCTTTTTAGGCCTTGTCTTGATCTGGCGGAGCTTTCGTCTTGGTCTGATGGGACCTTCTTTTAGTCTGGTAGCGACAGACAGTGCCTACTGTTGGTCATCTGGGGCTTCCTGTGGTTCTGATGCGGCCCCTTCTTGGTCTGGTTGGGCTTCTTCTTGGTATGATGGGGTCTCGTGTCCGTCAACTATGGCCTATGGAAAACGGGCTTCCCGTATCTATTATGGGGCTTCCATTTGGTCTGGTGTGGCCTTCTATCAACCAAAATGGGCGTCCTATCGACGACCAATGGTCTCCAAATGGGTCAGATGGAGTATCTTGCGTGTTTGAGGGGTCCTGCAGTGGATTTGATGGGATGTTTTAACATGGGTTACTTGGAGCATCCTGTGGCCTTTTTGAAATGCCAGAATGTGATTGGAGGAGGATACGTTTGCCCTCCTGGCTAACGTCAGAGGGCGGCTGTAACCGATGACGCCGGTACTGTGCACCAAATCCTGGGGCCTACGCAAGCTCCAGGGGATGTGCCCATTACTCCCTCCCTTGGCTACGCCACGGGCTTTATTTTTGCTAAGGGTCGCAGCTTGGACTAATCCCAACGTCACCGGGGAGTCCTATGAAGTCCTGAATGACGTCATGTGATGGTGAATATTGTGTGCGTCACATATAGGATGCCACGCCAAAAAGAGAAAGATTTCTTCAAGTAGCTTCTATTTTGCGAAACATTTACAATTCTGCTGGGTTTTTTTTTATCCTATTAGCATACATTGATATTGCTCAAGGTCTTTGTTTTCGCTGAGGAGAACTTCTGAAATCTGGACTAATCTATCGTGAAATAATGGAAGGAAGCTTCGCTTGGATACTTTTACAAAAATGCATGCGCTTGCCACGGAAAACTGAGGGTGGGGAAGGAACGAAATGCTGCTTATGGGGGAACGCCGGATAGATTCAGAGCTGGATGGCAGCTGTCCCTCTTGCCCCCACCCCCACCGGTCCTCGGATCTTTGCTCCCTTCATGTCTTGGGCACTCCTTACCAAATTGAGTGTCTCCTCATGCAACCTGGGGGCCAGTTTCATATTCCATGGTTCTCTTCTCCCGTCTTAGGTGTCTCGTCTTCCATGCCGAGAATCTCCTCTATTGCGTGGTCCTCCCCTTCCAAATTAGGGGTCTTCTGTCACGTCGCAGGGCTTCGTCTTTTAACATAGATGTTTCTTACCCATATTGGGGGCTTACCCTTGTGCCTTGGGGGACATCATCTCCAATCATACTGGCTTCCTCTTTCGTCTTATCATCCTCCTCAGTGCATGGGGCCTCCTTACCTGTCTTGGGGCCTTTTCTACCTTGGGGGCTTGCTTGCCCGTCTTTGATGATCCTCCTGGTCTCAGTTTCCCTTCGAGAGGCCACTTCCTCTATCCTTGGGGCCTCTTTTCCAATCTTGATGGAGTACTGATGAATTACTTTTCTTTCCTAGAAACGTCAGCTTCTAAATTTGCAGCCTTCTGTCCTACCTCAGAGGACTTCTTTTTTTATTTCCTAGGAGGAGCTTTTTGATCCATTTTGTGGGCCGCTTGTCGCATCCGGGAGCCATCGCTCCTATCTTATTGCCCTCTTATCTCGTCTTTGGGGCCTCCTTTCATCCGGGACGGCCTCCTTTCCATTCTTCCGCCTCCTCTTCCAAAGTGAAGCTCTACCACGCTTGGAATCTCCTCTTCTGCCCTTGGGGCATTCTCTCAATTTAAGGGCTTCCTTTCAGTGGTATCTCAGTGGTATTTTCTCAAGTCCTGTGGGGGCCTTCCATGCCAGTATTGGGTCTCCTCTGCAATTATATGGCCTCCTTTCCTATCTCAGGGCCTCTCCTTCCAAATTAGGGACGTCCTGCCACACCTCAGGAGCCTCCTAGTCTAAGCTGGGTGGCTCCATACTCGTCTCGGTGGCAGCCGTTTCATCCTGGGGTCCTACTTCTGTATTTCGCGGCTTCTTCTACCATCTATGTCGCCCGTCTTGTACGAACCTGATCTGATTGTTTTAGGTGGTGGGAGGATCCTTGCCAGTTTTCTGGAACCTGCCCTTCCAAGCCGGGTGCCTACCAACCATCTCAGGGAATTATCTTGCGCAATGCGATCGCCTCTCATCTTCCATTGGCTTCCTCTAGCAAATTAGGGGCCTCACTCATGTCTTCGAGGGCCCCGTCTCAATTCCTGGAATCTCATTGTTCGTTTTAGATGTCTCTTTGCGCGTTATGGGGCCGTCTCTCATATTCTATGGTCCTCCCTGATCTTCTGGGCTTCCCCTTGCGTCCTGGGGGCCAGTTGCACTATTGTGGGCTTCTTCTCATAAACCAGGAGTATCCTCTATATTAGAGGCCACCCCCCACGCCTCGGACACCAGTTCTATTATGGACAAGCTCTACTCGTCAGAGGCGCAACCAAGAGGACGGAGACTTGTCACCCTGTCCCTTAGTAAACAAAAATACACTAGATTAAGCAAGACATTTTAACTTTTCACCATTCAAAACCAAAAAATTTCGGCGCCTTCGCGCACCCAAATCAGTCTACGTTTCCTGATAGTAAAATTTTGGTCGGTCCCGTTTAGGAAAATCTTGGCTGTGTCATTGCTACTCGTCTTGAGGGTCTTGAATCTTGGAACTCCATCTCTTATCGCACTGGCTACTTCTCTGTCTCAGGTGCCTTCTCTGATTCTTTTGGCCTCCTTGCCAGTTTTCGAGGCATTTTCGATAGAAAAATAGGGAGAGGTCACTAGACATAGCTCACAACAGACGACTGACTGGCAACAGTTGCGTCGACAGAGCTGACATGGCAATGGCCGCGGGGCGAGGACCAGCACATCCCACGCCAGGCGTAATTACATGCCTGCATATCCTACTAAAAATGCCCAAACAACTGTACGACTATCCACTAAAATAGGGCGTGTACTACAGATCGAAGTCAAATCCCTATCGAGCAAAGCACACATTCTACACATATGAGAAAACAAAATTGGGACATGCTTTTCACGTTTCATTTTCCACGAACAGATGGCCGTTTTGGCTGGTGGCATACCCAGGATGGTATCCTGACAACGCCTCAGTTAATGAACGCCTCTCTGATGAAAGTCACATGAGGGAGCGTGGACATTGAGACTGAGAAGAGTGCAACTTGCGTACATGGGAATTAGTCCTCCGATGTTTTTCGGGCGCTTTTCGGATAAAAAGTACACTTGTGATCTAAACGATAGATGTATCTAAACGAGCGATATATCTAAGTCTTCTCCAGTGATGTAAATACCCCACAATTTTCCCTGAGCTGTGACAAGAATCCAACAGCTTTTCAATTGGGTAAATTTCCTCGCTTTCATTTCCCCTCTCCATCCCCTTCACGATTTTGAACATTAGGCTACGAATCCATGATGAACTCGAAATAGGAATTATCACAGACATATAAGACCGCACAGCTACACTTATTACGATCAATAGCACACATACTGCTTTCACATCTCAAAGGATGTTGCCATTGGTGACCATCAGGCCACGGTCCTCGGTGTACACGATGAACATGTATGGACACACATTGTCCTCGGTATTCACGATAAACATGTATGTGGACACACATTGTCCTCGGAAATCACGATAAACGTGCATGGACACACATTGTCCTCGGTATTCACGATAAACATGTATGGACACACACCGTCCTCGGTTTTGCCAACGTCCTCGGTAATTCAATCCACGCTGGGGGCCAACAATTTGATGCTTCTTCCTAAATTGACCCTCCATCTTACTCAGCAGATCATGCCCTATCACCGAGAACAAATCGATGCTTCTCAGGTGGTAACTAAGGGGTGTCCTCGTTAGTGACCGCCAGGACATAGTCCTCGGTAGTGACGGTAAACACGTATGTGTGTGTGTGTGTGTGTGTGTGTGTGTGTGTGTGTGTGTGTGTGTGTGTGTGTGTGTCCGTGTCAAAACTCAGAAACATGACTAATGTTTTTAGCGAAACTTGGCACATGCTATGAGGAGGGATCTAACAGCCGATATTTGGAGTTTGGTCTGGATTGATGTGAATTCTAGGAGGGGATTCCTAGTGTTCTAGGAGGGGATCCCTATATCCATTTATGGCTGCAATGATATCGGCATAGTAAAATAACTTTTCAATGGGTTTTCCGTAACTTCCTATCCTAAGCATATTTTATCCATAATAATATAATACAATATATGAAAATCGATAATATCCTATCGATAGATATCCTAAACTTCGAAAAAGTGCTCACTTTCATGTTTTATTGTACGTTGATAAACCCGGACGTTCCTAAAAGAGAGCAATCGTCACATTCAAGTGTATGAATGACGGCATTTCCAACAACTGTTGAACAAACAAGCCAGGATATTTCAAACATATATCCTGCTTTCTTCAGCTACAACTATTCAAAAAGCATAGGTAAGTGACTACTTCACAAAGAATAAAGAACTGTTCTCACTTTGCCATTTTGGCCACTGGCTCACTTACCTCACCAATTTATAGGTGGTACTGCTGGGTACA
The DNA here is from genome assembly GCA_034440615.1 of Ashinkailepas kermadecensis. Classification (NCBI taxonomy): domain Eukaryota; kingdom Metazoa; phylum Arthropoda; class Thecostraca; family Neolepadidae; genus Ashinkailepas; species Ashinkailepas kermadecensis. The sequence continues at coordinate 56,702 of JAOTOM010001419.1, read as the reverse complement.
GCGGCTGTGAATCTGACGTCGCAAACCGAGCACACCATTATCATGATTTGCATGCAGCTGGTGCAAATACCTTCTTCTTGCCTGTCGCGATGAAGTGACTCGAGGGAGCCCCGGCCGTCACACCTCGACCCACAGACTTCTCGTGGATTCTTCTACCAGCTGAAGCACGACCGCCCGGGTGAACTCCAGGTGGTCATTTTTTCAGAGCACATGCGGTACACCGGCCAGTTGGCAACTGGTAGCAGGCCGCTGGCATTGACGGATATCGTGCCGTATCGCTTATTCCAGCGGATGGCTGGCCTGCACGCCGTAATTGCGCCATCTAGAAGATCGCCGACGTCCATGTGCCGGTTGCACTCACGGATTGGATTAAATAGCGTGATCTCAATTCTGCGCTTCTCCTTCGAGAACCAGCGAGACACAGTACGTAGAGGAGTGACGCCTGAGTGATGTGTGACGAAGGAAACGAGACACAGTACGTAGATGAGTGACGCCTGAGTGATGTGTGACGAAGGAAACGGGTCTGTTGTCCTTCCAATTCACGGCACGTCTGTCTCGGAAGGGAGACGTAGCCTGTAAGAAGAGGGATCTCAAGGAACTGGTTCAGATCTTCTCGAGTCAGAGAAGACCTGTTCGTTGTTATGCCTCGCGTAGCGGACCGTGAGTTGTACTACCATGTCGTGTGGTCTGTCATCGCGTATATATCCGGAACATTCCCAATAAATGTGATGTTCGGCCAACGCAGACGATGCTTCATCACCCCTGTCCATGAACTAAATGTTTGATTGATTCATCCATTTCGGAGTCATCACCTTCCGCTTCTCACTTCTTGATAGTCCTTCTTTGCTCTATGCAAGACCCACTGGTACTGGACTGCCCGACTCCGAGACGCTTGGACATGCACGGACTTTGTTGCCATTCAGCGGGCTTTATTGCCACTCAGCGGGCTTTGTTGCCGTGTGCCGACTTCTGTATTCTTGCACTCTCGGCGGTCGGGCAGGGTCGGCGGCGCAGTGCTCGGATATCGCCGAGTGGGCGCGGTGTCCGGTCGCAGCGCAGGAGTGCGAGCTGGTACATCCATGGTGGGGGTGGCGCTCGATGCAGCTGGGGGTGGGTTTGTCGTAGGTTGCAGACGGATTGTGGAACTGCAGGGGTGGGGTAAGAGTGGGAGGTGGAGATAAATTATCAGAATGTCTGTCTAAATCATAAGTAAGGATGCTATGGACAAAACGGTGGCAAGTTGTTGACCCGGAGTGAAAGCCATCATCAGTGCCCAAATCGGCTTTTTGCATGCCAGAAGTGACCATTGTTCTTCGTTGAAACAACCACCATTATTGCGCCACTGATGGATCCCGTAAACTGCAAGCTGGAAATTAATGGCTTGGTAGGATAGCCAGTGACCTTGACAATTACTCCTGAAAAATCAAACATTTTCTCCCGATGTGGGATCCGTTCTAGTTATGCATATAGGACTAATGGTCGGAACATGCAAAGTCAATCTTTTTTTGAAGTAAGGTCTGAAGAACAAACAGTTTTCCAAGATATTGTAAAGCACACCATAAAAAAATAAGTTTTTGACCTTCCAGAATGATTTGGACATGATCAGTACGTGATATATGAAGCTGACTCTCGTTCAGATGCAGAAAAATTGATGCTCCCAAATTGGAACAATGATCACGAAAGTGGGAACCGAATTGAATCGATCATTGGTTCGATCAAGATCATTAACATACCTTGAGTGGCTCCCACTTGGGTAGATGCATGTGCTGCCATCTCAATTGTACTGCCGCGGAAATATACCAACGGCAACTAAGTACATGAATAAACTGCCTCCCACACACAAGTCCTGCGGACATGCGCAGTAAATAATAGGGAACACGATAGAGCGGCTCTCGATTCGGCAGTCTCTGCCGTAGTAGGTCGGTCAGGTCGCCAAGAGGTCGTCAAGGACGGAAACACTGTGCCCCACATCGCGTCACCAACAGGTACCTCCATCGTCGGAGCATCACGGTCTGAAACACTGTGCCCCACATCGCGTCACCAACAGGTACCTCCATCGTCGGAGCATCACGGTCTGAAACGCTGTGCCCCACATCGCGTCACCAACAGGTACCTCCATCGTCGGAGTATCACGGTCTGAAACACTGTGCCCCACATCGCGTCACCAACAGGTACCTCCATCGTCGGAGCATCACGGTCTGAAACACTGTGCCCCACATAGCGTCACCAACAGGTACCTCCATCGTCGGAGCATCACGGTCTGAAACACTGTGCCCCACATCGCGTCACCAACAGGTACCTCCATCGTCGGAGCATCACGGTCTGAAACACTGTGCTCCACATCGCGTCACCAACAGGTACCTCCATCGTCGGAGCATCACGGTCTGAAACACTGTGCCCCACATGGCGTCACCAACAGGTACCTCCATCGTCGGAGCATCACGGCCTCTGTGCGACTTCTGCGTCATATGCCGGGTTTCCACGTGACGAGACGTGTTTGGCCCGAGCCGGTCACAACGGGTGCGCAGCGGCTGGCCGACGACCAGCTCGGCCGACGACAGTCTAGGCATCGAATATGGCATGTTGGACTTTCGGCAGTGAAGCAGGAACGGCGCTAGCCCCGTAACTATCATATCATGCAAGGCGTGATATTTCCCGTTAAATGTTTGTACGCGGCGTTCCGCTAAACCATTGCTTCTCGGCGTGTGCATGTCGGGTATGTGACGTGCTGGACGACGTCCGAAGAGCCAAACTGTTGAAGCTCGGCGCTCGTGAAGTGCGCCGCACTGTCAGAGATATTGTCACGCTAACGTGGCACTCACCGCGCCGCCAACGCCTTCGGCTTATCAAGCGTGATCTCTGTAATAGATGTCTTGGTAGGACATGTCGACCCCTCTGGAGTGTGCATCGACAATGATCAGGAGCATATGACCATCCATAGGTCCACAATTATCAACATGTACGCGCTCGTGTGGAATGATCAGGAGCATATGCCCAGCCACAGACCCACCATAATCAGCATTTAAGCAGGCATGCGGTATGATCAGGAGCATATGACCATCGATAGGCCCACAATTATCAACATATATGCGGTCATGCGAAACGTTCAGGAGCATATGACCATCCACAGGTCCACCATAATCAACATATATGCGGTCATGCGCAATTGCTGGACATTCCTACGGGGGTCATTATAAGATCTTTGGCCGGATGTCTCATTTCATTACGCACCTAGCAACGACACACAAGCTGTGTGCTGTCATTATCCATCCGCGGTCACCACACACATTATCCATCATTTCATTACGTACCTGGCAACGACACACAAGCTGTGTGCTGTCATTATCCATCCGCAGTCACCACACACATTATCCATCATTTCATTACGTACCTGGCAACGACACACAAGCTGTGTGCTGTCATTATCCATCCGCAGTCACCACACACATTATCCATCATTTCATTACGTACCTGGCAACGACACACAAGCTGTGTGCTGTCATTATCCATCCGCAGTCACCACACACATTATCCATCATTTCATTACGTACCTGGCAGCGACACACAAGCTGTGTGCTGTCATTATCCATCCGCAGTCACCACACACATTATCCATCATTTCATTACGTACCTGGCAGCGACACACAAGCTGTGTGCTGTCATTATCCATCCGCAGTCACCACACACATTATCCATCATTTCATTACGTACCGGCAGGATAAACGTGTGCGCATTATCCATCTGCAGTCACCACACACATATCCATCATTCATTACGTACCGGCAGCGACACACAGCTTGTTTTCATTATCCATCCGCAGTCACCACACACATTATCCATCATTTCATTACGTACCGGCAACGACACACAAGCTGTGTGCGTCATTATCCATCCGCAGTCACCACACACATTATCCATCATTTCATTACGTACCTGGCAGCGACACACAAGCTGTGTCGTCATTATCCATCCGCAGTCACCACACACATTATCCATCATTTCATTACGTACCTGGCAGCGACACACAAGCTGTGTGCTGTCATTATCCATCCGCAGTCACCACACACATTATCCATCATTTCATTACGTACCTGGCAGCGACACACAAGCTGTGTGCTGTCATTATCCATCCGCAGTCACCACACACATTATCCATCATTTCATTACGTACCTGGCAGCGACACACAAGCTGTGGCTGTCATTATCCATCCGCAGTCACCACACACATTATCCATCATTTCATTACGTACCTGGCAGCGACACACAAGCTGTGGCGTCATTATCCATCCGCAGTCACCACACACATTATCCATCATTTCATTACGTACCTGGCAGCGATACACAAGCTGTGGCGTCATTATCCATCCGCAGTCACCACACACATTATCCATCATTTCATTACGTACCTGGCAGCGACACACAAGCTGTGTGTTGTCATTATCCATCCGCAGTCACCACACACATTATCCATCATTTCATTACGTACCTGGCAACGACACACAAGCGGTCGTCATTATCCATCATTTCATTACGTACCTGGCAACGACACACAAGCTGTGTGCTGTCATTATCCATCCGCAGTCACCACACACATGACCGGGCGAATGTTTCTGCACACATTCCCATCGTGAGCAGCGTACAACTAAAGGATTTCCCTTCGCCCTGAGGCGCAGGTGCCCTCTACCCTCCACCCTGAAAAACAGGGGAGAGGGAACCCGAACGGCCCACAGGAGACAGCCGTCCTGAGACCTCAACTCTGCACTGTAAAAAAAAGATTAGCACCCTTTTGGTGCTATTTCAAATGTCAAATTCCAGCACCACAGGGCTGCTTGAATTAAGCACCTTTCTGGAGTTGGCATCGCATCGCAAAATTTCAAGTGCTAAATATAAGCATGGTGCTTATATCTAGCACCTCTTTATTCGGCTATATTTAGTAGCATGGTACTTGAAATGAGCACCCATGGGGTGCGTGCGCTTTAGCACCCCCAGGGTGCTAGATTTTGTTCACGCCAAAAACCAGCACCTCCTGGGTACGGTTCGCCTATGGTGCTAACATATTTAGCACCCATTGGGTGCTAAAGCCGAAATTGGACTCCTTGATAGTAGCGTACGGGTGTTGCTGACTTACGGTATTTATACGGACGGAGTACTTCTTTTGCTACATGCTAGCGTCCGATATCCATCTTAAATATTACAGCGAACAGGATGCTTACAGGCGATATACCCTTTGAATGCATTTGTATGGAAAGAGTAATGCTAAGAAATACGTATTTCCTACTTTGCAAATAGCAAAAGAGGACATGCATATATATATACATATATATATATATATATATATATATATATATATATATATATATATATATATATATATATATTAATATAAGCAAATTTAGATATAAAATAAGTATTACAGTGAAGTACATGAACAGCAAAAAATATTAGAGGTTTCTTTAATTTCAATCTCAAATTTTGCAACTGTAAAACCTAATCTCATGTAGCCTAACCCAGTTGATTGCTTCATGAAGGAAAATTTGTGTAAGACTTTTATCATGGACACCTTAAAGGACAATAATACCAAATAAACCAACGAAACCTAACCCCGACAATTTATTTTATTTGTTATGCAAGCTCCGCATTTATCACAGTTCAGTCTTACATGGCACAGTGCCAGTCATGAATAAATGGTGACGTGAATAGCAGATCCACTGGCTCCATGGCTACGTAATTATGAACAAATAAAATCCATAATGTTATACAGTATAGCGTGTTAAAACATAAAAATAGGCTATCTCGTTTAAGCCTACACTGTAAAAAATTATTAGCACTTTTGCTGCTAATTGCATGCTAAGTGACTGCTTCAAACAACGCTTTTCCCTTAGGATGCTAGTAACAAGCATAAGGATGCTAGCAACAAGCACCATGTGTGCTATTCGGCTGGAGGCGGCTAATTCTAGCCTACAGATGCTAGACGGCAATAATGAGGATGCTTGATCTTAGCAGCCATGAGTGTTGTGCCAAGCAGTCCAGAATAATGCAACTGCTTATATCTAGCACTAGTCGGTTTTACAGCGGCAATTTGCTCTCCCGTCTAGTCGCTTTTCATCCTTCCAAGTCATTCCTTGCTTCACCTAAACATTCCAGACATGAACTAAAAAAGTACATCGAAGAACATTTATCATAAACAAGAATTTATTTCACTCAATTTTTTCAGCATTTTCATTGACAAAACTTGTTTCTTGGTGGTGAGAATAAAACGATTTTAGACTGATTGGTTTAGTATAATTTTCCTTAAACCATTTTATATTCCGAAACCTATATCCCAGTACGCGGCAGGCAACAAATCAGTCGGTGCACGAGCGTCCTACTCGTGGGGTGTGTTGTGAATATTGATTAGTTGTGCGGCGTGAGCATGTCGGCAGTATCAGGTATGGATTTATAAACTTGGTTGACATCGATTAAGTGTAATTTTGTTATCATTTTCTCTACCGTTGCTCAGGAAGTTGGCTCATAACCGCATCCTTCGCTAATTTAACCACAGCGCCAATCTGTCATCTGGCAGTCATCCGTCGGCTGCCAGATACCGTAGAGCTGAGTGCAGTCTCGACGTAAATTAGAAAGCGTATTGCAATTTGCTGATATTCGTAAGTTTAATTCTACTTATTTCAGCAGCGTTAATACTAAAACCTATTTCGTTATTAAAACTTATGTGAGAATTAGATTTGGTGGTCGCTTTTAATTTATGCAGATCACTATGCCGGGTCTTCTCCCTCTATCTTGTTCCTGAGACCACGTGACCTGGGAGCAAATTTCCGCTGTAAAACCGACTACTGTTGCGGTCCGTGTTTTTTGGCGGGAGTTTGAGCACTCTATGGCTGCTTACAGTTAGCAGTTGGGTAGTTCATATAAGCAGCGTAGAAAAATGGCGGGAATATTAGCACCTTAACGCTGCTTAGCGAAAAAACTGCGTGAACATTCGGCCATTTTGGTTTGAGATTCGATGGCGTGCGGATCGGTGCAATCGTGCGGAAAGATTAAAGCGAAGAAGAGAAGTCTCTCTGGGATCAAGAGAACCTCTGGATCCAGAATCACATGCCTGACATAGTCTGCACAAGGTGGGTGTGTCTTCACAGCAAATGTTTTTCCACATCCCTGGTATCAATATGATTATGTCAGCATCTTGCCAACCTCGCTGCATACACCCCTGAAATTACGGGCGCTGGATGACTTACGCAGTTGATCCAACCTCAAGCTACAATCACTAACATACCTGAGCTTGACAACACATAGTACCTGGCATGCTTAGCAAGGCATATGCGTTATTGCCATGGGACAAACAAGCTGAAATGTAATTTTTTGCATCATTATTCATCTGTGGACTCTGAGAAGCTGAGTGGGCTATGCCAGTTGCAGCCTATTCTGTGGGCCCCAAAAAATCATTTCTCAGACAATGGCTTTTGGGTGGTTTATTGTGCTGCTCAGAATTTATTAGCTGAAAGAAAGCTAGCCTGGATTATCCTGGATATAGCAGAGGCTGGATTATCACCACCAATTGTTGCTACCATATAATTTTATAGGCTTAACCGACATGGGCCACTGGGGCTCTTTTTATGTTTTAACACGTTATGACTGTATAGCATTATTATGGATTGTATTTGTTCATAATTATGTAGCCATGGAGCCAGTGGATCTGCTCTTTACGTCACCATTTGTTCATGACTGGCACTGTGCCATGTAAGACTGAACTGTGATAAATGTGGAGCTTGCATAAAAAAAGAAAATAAATTGTCTGGGTTAGGTTTCGCTGGTTTATTTGGTATTATTGTCATTTAAGGTGTCCATGATAAAAGCCTTACACACATTTTCCTTCATTAAGCAATCAACTGGGTTAGGCTACATCAGATTATGTTGTTTAGTTGCAAAATTTGAGATTGAAATTAAAGAAACCTTTAATATTTTTGCTGTTCATGTACTTCACTGTAATACATACTAAATTTGCTTCTATGTATATATATATATATATATATATATATATATATATATATATATATATATATATAAAATATATATATGCATGTCCTCCTTTGCTATTTGCAAAGTAGGAAATACGTATTCATTTGCATTGCTATTTGCAGGAGTCCAATTTCGGTTTTAGCACCCAATGGGTGCTAAATATGCTAGCACCATAGGCGAACCGTACCCAGGAGGTGCTCGTTTTTGGCGTGAGCAAAAACTAGCACCCTGGGGGTGCTAAAGCGCACGCACCCCATGGGTGCTAATTTCAAATACCATGCTACTAAATATAGCCGAATAAAGAGGTGCTAGATATAAGCACTATGCTTATATTTAGCACTTGAAATTTTGCGATGCGATGCCAACTACAAAAAGATACTTAATTCAAGCAGCCCTGTGGAGCTGGAATTTGACATTTGAAATAGCACCAAAGGGGTGCTAATGTTTTTTTTTACAGTGTATACAATTATTTGGTAGCAACAATTGGTGGTGATAATCCAGGCTCTGCTATATCCAGGATACTCCAGGATAATATATCCTTTCTTTCAGCTAATAAATTCTGAGCAGCACAATAAACCACCCAAAAGCCATTGTCTGAGAAATGATTTTTTTTTTGGCCCACAGAATAGGCTGCAACTGGCATAGCCCACGCAGCTTTTCAGGGTCCATAGATGAATAATGATGCAAAATATTACATTTTAGCTTGTTTGTCCCATGGCAATAATGCATATGCCTTGCTAAGCATGCCAGGTATTATGTGTTGTCAAGCTCAGGTATGTTAGTGATTGTAGTTTGAGGTTGGATCAACTGCGTAAGTCATCCAGCGCCCGTAATTTCAGGGGTGTATGCAGCGAGGTTGGCAAGATGCTGACATAATCATATTGATACCAGGGATGTGGAAAAACATTTGCTGTGAAAACACACCCACCTTGTGCAGACTATGACAGGCATGTGATTCTGGATCCAGAGGTTCTCTTGATCCCAGAGAGACTTCTCTTCTTCGCTTTAATCTTGCCGCACGACTGCACCGATCCGTACGCCATCGAATCTCAAACCAAAATGGCCGAATGGTCTCGCAGTTTTTTTCGTTAAGCAGTGTTAAGGTGCTAATATTCCCGCAATTTTTCTACGCCGCTTATTTTAACTACCCAACTGCTAACTGTAAGCAGCCATAGAGTGTTCAAACTCCCGCCAAAAAACACGGACCGTAACAGTGCTAGATATAAGCAGTTGCATTATTCTGGACTGCTTGGCACAACACTCATGGCTGCTAAGATCTAGCATCCTTATTCTTGCAGTCTAGCATCTGCAGGCTAGAATTAGCCCCCTCCAGCTGAATAGTACATATGGTGCTCGTTGCTAGCATCCTTGTGCTTGTTGCTAGCATCCTTGTGCTTGTTACTAGCATCCTTAGGGAAAAGCGTTGTTTGAAGGAGTCACTTAGCATGCAATTAGCAGCAAAAGTGCTAATCATTTTTTACAGTGTGCCATGCGCTGCTGATACGGCCGATATTCCGGTGGACAGGTGTCGCTAACGGCTGGCCAGCCGAACTGCGCGCGCCGCACTACTGAAGCCGCACCACTGAAGTTATCACTGGGTCACGAGCCGTCCACAAACTGATCCGAGATGCCGTCACTGGGGTCGTGTCAAAAGCCTTCAGCAGATTTGCCACCTCTACCGGTGCTGGAAATCCACTAGCCGTGCACAGCAACAGTAGTCTACTCAGACCGTCGCAATGCCCCTGCTTTGCATCTGGCATGGACTCTACTCACTGGTACTCATAGGCTCTGAGGAACGGTGCCCACTTCACCATCGACGCCGACAGCGATTTGAGCTCTCCAAGCAAACCTAGCGAAGGCCTATGATCTGTGCGGATATCACAAACGACCGCCCCGCCAAATAGTAATAGTGGTAATAATAGTAAATAGTAAGAGTACAGTAATATAGTATAGTAAGCTTATAGTACCATAAAGTATAGTAAACCAAGCAGTCAACTTCTCGTCTCCAATGGTGGTGGAAAGGGCTTGCTCGTCAGTCTGGCTGTAATTACGTTCCGTCCGGTTGCGAGGCCGTGCATAAAATGTCACCGGCTGCTCACCCTGCTACGTCCGCTGACTGGGTACGACGCCAACTCCCACGGGACTAGCATCACACGCCAACACCATGGGCGACCTGGAGTCAAAATGGACCAGAACAGGCGGACACAACAGACCAAAACAGGCGGACACAGCAGGAGCGCCTAAGCCCGACTAAGTGTCTCACTCCCCACTGCACTCGATGCCCACCGTTCTCTCTTACGCATCAGCTTACGTAGCGGAAACAGTACGGTTGACAAGTTGCTGATACACTTACTGCAATGGTTGATCCAGGTCAGCCAGGCCTACAACTGCGCGAATATACGCAGCTCTGGTGCTCCTGGGATCACAGCAGCCTTGCCATCCGTGGTGTGGATCCTGGCACCACTCACCGTCTACCCCAGCTGGGTCACAGAGTACCACTCACCGTCTACCCCAGCTGCGCCACAGAGTACCACTCACCGTCTACCCCAGCTGGGTCACAGAGTACCACTCACCATCTACCCCAGCTGGGTCACAGAGTACCCCTCACCGTCTACCCAAGCTGGGTCACAGAGTACCACTCACCGTCTACCCCAGCTGGGTCACAGAGTACCACTCACCGTCTACCCCAGCTGGGTCACAGAGTACCACACAACGTCTACCCCAGCTGGGTCACAGAGTACCCCTCACCGTCTAACCCAGCTGGGTCACAGAGTACCACTCACCGTCTACCCCAGCTGGGTCACAGAGTACCACTCACCGTCTATCCCAGCTGGGTCACAGAGTACCCCCCCACCGTCTACCCCAGCTGGGTCACAGAGTACCACTCACCGTCTACCCCAGCTGGGTCACAGAGTACCACTCACCGTCTACCCCAGCTGGGTCACAGAGTACCACACAACGTCTACCCCAGCTGGGTCACAGAGTACCACTCACCGTCTACCCCAGCTGGGTCACAGAGTACCACTCACCGTCTAACCCAGCTGGGTCACAGAGTACCACTCACCGTCTACCCCAGCTGGGTCACAGAGTACCACTCACCCTCTACCCCAGCTGGGTCACAGAGTACCACACAACGTCTACCCCAGCTGGGTCACAGAGTACCACTCATCGTCTACCCCAGCTGGGTCACAGAGTACCACTCACCGTCTACCCCAGCTGGGTCACAGAGTACCACACAAGGTCTACCCCAGCTGGGTCACAGAGTACCACTCACCGTCTCTCCCAGCTGGGTCACAGAGTACCACTCACCGTCTACACCAGGTGGGTCACAGAGTACCACTCACCGTCTACCCCGGTTGGGTCACAGAGTACCACACAACGTCTACCCCAGCTGGGTCACAGAGTACCACTCACCGTCTACCCCAGCTGGGTCACAGAGTATCACTCACCGTCTACCCCAGCTGGGTCACAGAGTACCACTCACCGTCTACACCAGGTGGGTCACAGAGTACCACTCAACGTCTACACCAGGTGGGTCACAGAGTACCACTCACCGTCTACACCAGGTGGGTCACAGAGTACCACTCACCGTCTACTCCAGCTGGGTCACAGAGTACCACTCACCGTCTACCCCAGCTGGGTCACAGAGTACCACTCACCGTCTACCCCAGCTGACTCACAGAGTACCACACAACATCTACCCCAGCTGGGTCACAGAGTACCACTCACCGTCTACCCCAGCTGGGTCATAGAGTACCACTCACCGTCTACCCCAGCTGGGTCACAGAGTATCACTCACCGTCTACCCCAGCTGGGTCACAGAGTACCACTCACCGTCTACACCAGGTGGGTCACAGAGAACTCTGTGACCTATTTGGGGTACACGGTGAGTGAGTGGTACTGTGGTACTGGGGTACACGGTGAGTGAGTGGTACGTGAAGGGCCTCCGGACATGTGTGCTTTACGTACATTAAAAGAATGTACGTAAAGCAAATATACGCATGGCAGATGTACGTATGGAAATTGTACATAAGCGCAGATGTACGTATGACAAATATATGCAAGCGCAAATGTACGTATATTCTTGAATACGTCAGGGAGCTCTCCCAGCCAAGAGCTCGCTGCTGATCCCCGGCCACCCCGGACACAGGCTGACACACTGGCTGACACAGGCTGACACAGGCTGACACACTGGCCCAGATGCGGGCGCAGCACCAGACACAAGGAAAATGGCAGCACAACACCACCTTAAAATGATCAATTTTCACTTTAGAACCGATATGGCATTTCGAGAAGGAATATTTTAGAAACACGTTTCTGGACGTGATTAAGACGATGGTACCATTCATTTCCGCGGGAAATGCGTACTTTTAAGTTGGCGACGAACTATTGCGCCAATAACATAATCTAGCGTAACGTATCGGTACGTAGCGTAACCTAGCCTAACCTAACCTGATATAAATAACCAAATCCAACCCGAGGGCCCTTGGACAACATGAAGAACCCCTGGGCCGACGTGCATGACCCCTGGGCGGACTTGAAGGACCCCTGGGCCGACGTGAAGGGCCTCCGGACCAACGTGAAGGGCACCTGGGTCGACGTGTAGGGTCCCTGGACCGACGAAAAGGGCCCCGAGCTGACGGAAAAGATCCCGGGCCAATGAAGAGGGCCTGAGTCAACGGAGAGTGTTCTCAGGAGGTTGTTGAGGATCCTTGACTAGGCTAAAATGAAGGGTTTCTAGATCGGCAGAGGGCGCCCAAGATAGTTGGAAGGGCCCCCAGGCTAACTGAGAGGTCTCGAGCCAATGTGAAGGGCCCCTGGACTGTCGGCGGAGCCCAAGCTGAGAAAGGGCACCTGACCTGCTGGACAGGGACCCAGGGTCTGAAAAGGGGCCTCCTGCTTGCCGGGAAAGGCCTTGGGTCGTCAAAAAGGGCCTCTGAAACGACTGAGGGGGCTTGGTTGTCTGAGAGGACCTATGGCCGCCAGAAAAGGCCTTTGGCCGGCGGATGGGGCCCAAGCCTTATAAGGGCCCCTGGCCTGATGAAGGGGGCCCAAGTTGTTGAAAAGGGCCTCCGGCCTGACAGAGAAGGCCTTGGATCGCTAAGGAGGGCCTCTGCGCCGACGGAGAGGACCGCTAGCCACAGGAGGACCCCGGGTCGTCGGAGAGGGCCCAGAGCCGGTATGAAGAGCCACTGGGTCGATGAGGGCCAGAACCGCACAGTGATAGAGGAGGTCCAAGCTCTTGAAGAGGAGACTCCGGCCGGACGGAGCGTCCTGAGCCGCGAAGGAGGGTCGCTGAGCCGACGGGTGGGGGCCCTGGGCCGCCGAACGTGCAGAGCTACTGGGTCGGCATTGGCTCACGCTGATGGAGAGGGTCTCGGAGCTGACAGCCGGCCTCAGGCCGATAAAGAGACCCCGAGCTATGGAGACGATGGGGCTCAAGCGGAGGGTTCTTGGTGCTACATAAAGGGCTTCTGAGCCCATGGAGGGGCCTAGACTGTTAATAAGTAGTAGTGTTTCCAAAGAATGAAGGGGCACCCGCCCTCCTGGCGATTACGATGAGGCCCTCCAGGCGACCGCCCTGAGGGGCAGAGATATAACCGAGGAAAAATATAAACGAGCCTTACCGCTTGTGTGGAAAGGGCCCTCCTTTGAGACCTGGAGACGTTCACCCTTAGAGCTAGCAAGCGCCATGAAGATAAGAGAGGACCCGTCCGAGAGCTGGAATGCCCAAACCAGTTGAAAAGAGCAGTCTCAGCTGGAATGGGCCCTAACAGCTGACGAATAAACAGGGCACCTGAGGGTCAGAGAAGGATGGGATGCTCTTTGTGTTTGAAAGGGCCCCTGAGGGATGAACGGGAGCAGCTCCCTAAGAGCTGAAGAGGTCTAGTGAGGGCCCATCTCAGATCTGAAATGCCCCTGCGATAAGAGCTAGACAGTACTATTGAGAACTGTGCTGGGCCCCTACAGGCAGGGGAAGGCCCTGAGGATGAAGAGTATCTAGTGAGAGTCAGAAAGGACTGGACTGGGATTCTTCCGAGGTTGAGAGCGACTCCTAATAGATGAACAAGGTCCCCTGAGAACCAAACAGATTCCTTGCGGGCTGGCGATTACTGTGAGAAATATTGAGGGTCAGCCTCAGAGCAAGAATGAGCTGACATCTTTTTGAAACCACAAGAACTGTCAATAATTAGGAAGGACCCCTAACAGCTTGAGAGGGCCCTTGAGAGCTAACAAAGCCTCCTGAGAGCTAAGAGGAGACCCTAAGTCTAGCGAAGGTTGCGAGGAATACTGAGGGCCAATGTCAGAGCTAAAAGCTTCAAAGCCTTTTAAGCTATGCAAACTGTCAAGGAAGTGTCAATGCCAATGTTACTGAGCAATATAGAGGCAGGGGCGTCGCCACCGGGGGGGGCAGTTGCCCCCTGCCGTGAGACTGGTGGGGCCTCCCTGAAATTTGAGGAGGCCCCTATCCGGAAATGCATAGGAAAAAATGTGAGCAAGGAGGCCGACGGGACAGAAAATCATGCTGTCAAAGAGATACCAAGACTGGCAATGAGGCCCCAGGAAATCTAATCAGGTCCCTATAAGAGACGTAGGACAGAGATTGAGAGGAGGCCCCCAGGACGAAAAGAATGCCACCGAGACGTGCAAGAAGCCACCCAGGTTAGACAAGAAGGCTTCCGATGGGTGGCAGGATATTCTTAATTTCGAAAACGAGGCCCCCAAGATGGAAGAGGAGGCCCCTACAATATCAAATAAGGACATAAGATAGGAGAGTTTTATCCGGACGCAAGAGGGGGACCCAAGATGGGCAAGAAGGTCTTGGTAGGAATGAGAGAAGGTGAAGACCAGCTAGATGAAGCATATGTTGGAAGAGGAGGACCCTAGAAGATAAGATTTGGGACTAGGACGCAAAAGCACCCTGTTAAGAGGATAATGAGGCTACAAACAGAGATGAGGAGGCCTCCAAAACGTGAGAGGATGTCCCTAATTTGAAAAAGGAGTCACCTAGGAGAGGATAGGAGGCCCCAGAAATCAAGGGAGTGCCAAAAATTGGCACGGAGGCCCCCCGGATTGCACGGGAGGCCCCAATACGGGAAGGGAGGCCCCCCAAAATGAGAGGAGTCCCTAAGACGGAAGAGAAAGACAGTGGATATGAGATGATGCTTCGGAGACGCGAAAGCATGCCTCAAAACGGGTAAGGTTCCACCAAGGTAAAAAAGGATAATCCAGAGACGTGGCAGGAGGCATCTAATTCGGAAGAGGACGACACAAAATTGGAAATGAGACCCCATGATGAACGAGGAGGCCCCTAAAATAGGCGAGAAAGACTATTGGATAAGAGAGATGGCTCCCGGGCGGGAAAGAAGGTTCCAAGACGGGTAAGAAGGTCCCGAGGAAATGACAAGGCCATTGAGATAGGAAAGGGTGCTTGTAATTTGGAAGAGGAGAAACCTGGGAGAGAAGAGGAGTCCACCAGGAGATAAGAGGCTACCTTTAAGATGGGGAAAGATCGAATCAAAACGCAGAGCAGGAGGCCCCCAAGGTGTGAGCGGAGGCCCCAATTTGAAAAAGAAGGCCTCCAGAAGAGAAAAGGAGGCCCCTGCCGGACTCGAGAGGAGTCCCTCAAGACGGAGTAGGAGGTCTCCAGGACCGAATGAGGCCCCGAAGACCGGGGGAGTTACCAGGAAATGAGAGGAGGCCCTTAAGATTGGAGTGGTAGCAGGGAGTATGGAAGGAGGTGAGGTTTCCAAAATTGAAGATCCCCTCAAGACGGGTACGGCTTGCCGGGACAAAGGAGGAGTCCCACGAGGCGTGGCAGTAGGCCCCTAATTTGGCAGAGAATGCCCTTGGAACATGAGAGGAAGTCACATGCCATGCTAAAGGGGCGTCCGGATGTAAGATGAGGCCCTCCAAGACGGGATACGAGGATCATTGAATATGGAGGAGGGTAGGACACACGAGGAGACATCCAAAACCGGTAAAGAGGCTCCAGCAAATGAGACGAGACCCCTAAGACGCGAGAGGAAGCCTATAATTTGCCAGAGGAAGCCCCTACGAAATAGTAGGAGTAGTGCTGGGTACTTGAAAATCACGATATGGGCCCCAAAAGATCCGGCCGGGGCCCCTGAAAATCACATTGAGCCTGGGGGACCAAAAAGTCACGCCCGGACCATGAAAGTCATGCCAGGGGCTCGACAGGTCGTACTATGCCCCAACAGTCTAAGTGGTACTAAAACAAAAGCAGCCGGGGCAACGAAAAACAATCCGGACATGGATGATCACTCTGGGGCCCCAACAATGACGCCAAAAGCCTCCAAAACGTGTTGGACCCCCACAAAATGTCGAGGCCGCTAAAACTCGCGCCAGGGATCCAAGCAAATGACGTCGGGGCACACAAGATCACATTGGACTCAAAAGTCGCGTCGCAGCCCTTGAAAATCACACTGGGGGCCCGAAAGGTCGCGCCGGGGCTCCAAAGCTTGCAGCTGCCCCTCAAAATTATTTCTTAACCGCAATGTCACTCTGCGGCCTAAAAAATCTGGTCACAGTCCCCCAAAAACCCGTTGGGCTCCGGAAAAACGTGACAGGGCACCGAACAAAATCGCACCGGGAGACCGAAGAATCGTACCGGGACCCAAAAATATCGCAGAACGACCATTAAAAAATAGAACTCGATGTCCAAAAAGATCATACCGAGACTCGATTGAATCGACCCCAGTACCGGAAAATGAAGAACAGGTCCGAAAAAATTACCCGGGGGGCTTTTCTACTCCGAAATGTGCCATCGGCTGGAAAAAAAAACTCCTTCAGTGGCCGCAGTGGCATATCAAAGGGGCAAATGCCACCTCTCTCCTGAGAGTGATAAGCTCCCAAGAATCGTGCCGGGGTCCCTAAAAGACGCACTGGGGCCACCAAAACTCGCGTCGGTCCACCACAATTCGCACAAGGGGCTCAAAATAAACACGGCGGGCCCCAGAAAACTCGCTCCGAGGCCCGAAAACTTCAGCAGGAACGGGCAAAATCGCGTTGAGGCCACAGCTAAGTACAACGCGCCCCGCGAACTCGAACCTGTCCCCCCCCCAATATCGCGCTCGTGGCCCACAATACCCATCAGTAGTCCCAATAATTTGGTCTGGGCATAAAAAAAACGCCGTGCTCCCAAAAATTGTCGTCTAGGGCCTCACATAAGCGCAGTGTGATTAAAAAAATCGCATCGGCATCCGAAAAAAGTATTTTTTTTCCGAAAAAGTGCCAGCCGGAGCCCTCTAAAATAAGGAACGATTCCCAAAAAATAAATGTCCGGGTCAGAAAAATGCCTATGGAGCACCGAACATATCACCAGATGCCTTCACAAATCGCGTACGGCCCCGAAAAACATATCGGAGCTCGAAAAATCGAGGTGAGATACAAAAACATTGCACCAGGGGATCGAAAAAAATCAGGCCGGGATTCGGACTTTTAAAAAATATCCGACAAGGTTTACAAAAATCGCGTTCAGCCCCGAAAACTAGCGTTGGGTCCACGAAACTACGCGCTTGGGCCCGATAAGTCGCGCTGGGACCCATAAATATCGCACCGAAGCCCCAGCATCGTACTGGGGTCCCACAAGTGTGCGTCAGAAGCCCCAAATAAACACAGCGGGACCCTAATAGCACAACGGGGGCCGAAAATGCCCTCCAAAGCGCACAGAGTCTCGCAAAAAGCGACAGGGCATTAAGGCATGCGTTGCAGCCCTAAATAAACATGCCGGGAGCTCTAACAAAAATTCACCGGAAACTCTCCAGGCACACAGGGGCCATGAGACTGCACAAAGGCCTGAAAAGGAGACTGGGACCGCGAAAAGCAACATGATCCCAAAACGAACAAAAAGACCGGACACTAAATAAACACATCGGGATCTTCGAAAACGCCCCGACACCTAAAAAAAGCTGGGTGCACAAAAAAGGAACGAACCCTAAAACGAGCAGGGGTTTCGAAAGTGTGTTGGGCCCCTAACAAAAGTGGATTGGAGCCCTAAGACACATCCGTGGACGAAGAAGGACGAAACGTGTCCAAAAAAACACTGAGGCAGGGCCTCGGTTCGGTGGCCAATCTGGGAGCACATTTAATCAAAGATATGAGGTGCATCAAAGCTCAGCGGGTATCCGCATTTCTTAACCACCAGAAAATGTGGGAAGTAGGAAACTAATGATCGAATTTAATTAATTGAATTTTCGCAGCGAACGCCCATACGAAGCATTCCATCACGACAAGTATGGCGCAAGTTTATCATGTGGCAGTAATTAGCAAAACGTAGACCGGTTTGCACGTGCACGAACGTTGACGTCGTGGCGACAAGGCGCTATGAACTGGAATGCTTGAAATTTGTAATTTTTACATTTTAACGTGATTTGCGAAGGTGTAATTTCAGCAGTGTGAGGTGGCTTAACAAGGGATACCAAAAGAAAACCATAGGACAGGGTAGGGGAGTTAGAGTTGAAATCCGACGAATCAGAAACGACAGTGGTAGATTAGGCCCCTCCACGGGACAATTCAGTTGATCACTAATTATTGTATTTAGCAAAGGTCCCCTTTGACAAAATAGTGGTCGAAATCCGAGGACTTCTTTAATTCAGGTGGGTGGACCCCCTCCAAATCCGTTCGCCCGCCTCCCCTTCATGCAAATATAGGTACGCCACTGGTCTCCCAATAATTTTCAGAAACATACGCCCATGGGGGCAAAGTCAACATTAAGGACGAACATTACCCCTCACAAGCATACAAAACAACACCCATGCCCCATATAAAATTAAAAGGTATTGAGCTTTCCAGCTTCAATACCTTCTCAACGACGTTATTTACAAAACATTACAACACAGCGAAAACTATTGGCATGACGGCGTGGAATTTGAAGGATTTGCATTATCTATGCATTGCCATTGTTGCATTGTTGCATTGTCATTCATGCATTGTTGTTCAATGCCTGTTCTTGCCTTCAATTTATTCGCGGATGATTACCCTCTCAATCATCAACTCTCCATCAATTACCCCTCACAAGCATACAAAACAACACCCATGCCCCATGTAAAATGGGAGGAATGATGTTTTAAATGCAATTTCTTCCTACAAACTTGTCTTCTGTGATTACAGCACGCATTATTAGAGCTTCCCAGGTCCAATACCAGAGGTGCACAAAACGTCAAGAATGTCACCTACAAGCATGGAAACCCATAAATCTGTCACATTTCGATGTTTCCGGATTTTACCTAACCTACTTCAATAGCACAGGTCCCCCAAAACGACATAGCACAGGTCTCCAATAGCACAGGTCGCCGCAATCGAACCCTATTAACTGTCACGGCGTATCTGTGACAGCCTGCTGCGCCATGGTTCAGCCTATTGGAGCTGGCTGCGTGCAGCCGATATTGTGCACCGGGATCTGTCCCAAAAGAGTTTGCGCTGCCAAATATTCTGTTCCGAAATTGCAGCAGGGATAACTTAGCGAAATATAAGCGAATAGTTTGTGAAATAACCGAAAATAAACTGTACATTAAAGATTTTTGCGCTAAAATGTCTTTCAGGAAGTGGTATATCTTCTGTATGTGGTGAATACTTTTCCTTCTTCCAATAATGATTATCTGTCACAACCACGCCACAGTTTCAGCCAATATCTGTCACCTACGCTGGTAGGCGACTTGGCAGATTTGTGCACCGCTGTTCAATACCTTCTCAACGACGTTATATACGAAACGGTACAGCACAGCGAAAACCATGGGCGTGACGGCGTGGAATTTGAAGGATTTGTATTATTTATGCATTGCCCTTGCTGCATTGTTGCATTGTCATTTATGCATTGTTGTTCAATGCTTGTTCTTGCATTGAATTTAATCGCTGATGATTTATTATTTTAGCTTGTGTGCCAGGTGCCTTGCAGCCAGCACCAAATGTTGTAAAAATAAATAAATCCCTTAGATGGCGATCAGGAAACCAATTCAATCCACTTCTCGTCGTAACCTTCGCGAAATTGTCGTCCAAGGACTGATACATGATCGTTTAAGCTTGCTTATGACATCAAGCTGGTGGGAATGACTCACAGTAGTGATGAATCTAGCTATATTCAGTTAGACTTGGACGACATAAAAGTAGGTTGATCAATGGGGAGATACCTTTAAGATATGCTTAGCACCAGCCCCGCCAGCCAAAATGATTATTGCTATTGCGTTTTGCGTAAATGATGCACAATGCCAAGAACAGACAAGACATCAATATGAAATCATGTTTCCCATTCCCGAACCATACTAAGAGCTTAAAAACAATAGGAGACCATAACACAATGGAGGTCCCATTTCGTGGAACAAGAGGCCCCCTTTCAACCTTGCCCCCTGGAAGAATTTCGTGGCGACGCCACTGTATAGAGGACTGGGCTGGGATGCCCAAGATAATTGCTAGGGTCTCTATGAGAAGAACAGGTTCCCTTGAGATCTAAAGAGGGTCCCTTAGGGCTAGCTATGATTGTGAGGAATACTGAGGGATAGCTTCAAAGCTAGAATACCATTGCTATCCCGAAAGACTGTCGAGGACTAGGGGTCCCCTGAGAGCTAGAGCGAATCGGACTGTGATGCTCCTGAGGATTGGGAGGAGCATCACTGAGTGATGAACAGAGTCACCAAAGAGCTAAGGAGAGTTCCGAGAGCTGGCGATGTTTGCCATAAATTTTGAGGCTTGTCTCAGAGCTGCAGGATTCCCCTGAAAGCTAGACAGGTGTGTCAAAGACGGGGCCCATGCAAGATGGAGAGTGTTCCTGACGGATGAATAAGTTACCTGAGAGCAAGAGAGGACTGGACTGGAACGTTCCTGAGCTTTGGGATGGCTACCTGAGGGATCGGGCCCCATAAGAGCTAAGAGATTCCTTGAGAACTGGCGATGGATGCGAGGAATAATGAGGGCCAGCCTCAGAGATAAGGTATCCTTGAGAGCCATAAATGCTACCAAGGACTGGGAAGGTCATCCACCGCCACCTCAGGCGGCGGCCGGCCCGGTGGCCCCGGTCGCCCCAACGGCCACAGCCGTCCTGGCAGTGACGACCGCCCAAGCGGCTACAGCTGTCCCAGTGGCCTAACCACAGCTGCTCCACCAGCTACGGTCGCTCCAGCGATGGAGTAACAGACGGCCCAGCGATAGCTGAAGTGACGGCGGCTCTAGCGGTGCCAGATGATTCGCCTTGGATGTCACCGGTTAAGCAAAAAGAAAGAAAAATGTTTGCAGGATGCTATGTGTTTGTCATAGCTGCTCAGGCATGTTCTAACTCCTTCTCCTGTCCCCAAATCTGCAACATATTTTTTCCACACTAGCATTCACCCAACATTTTGAGAAAGTGTGACGGTGTTGAAAAGTCGCAACAAAATGGGCCCACCAGAGACGCAGCCAAGGGGTCCACGCCCCTCCCCCCCTAGTAACCAATACTATACTAGATCTAACAATACATTTTTAGATTTCTACGACGAAACATCGAAAATGTCAGGCTAGCAAAGCGCGCCGAACGCTTTCTCTATTTCATAATTTGTTGGGACCCTTAGGAAAATCCTGGCTGCAGCACTGGGCTCCATCCTTATCATACACCCGCTCCCCATTCAATTATGTCTGAACGTAGTGGATAACAGAAAGAAACAAATGTGTCCATAGAGATGAGCAATTAACCACATCAGCCCTTAGTGCCTTATTGCCCCAAGTATTTAATCATCATTGCCTAGCAGATACACACACACACACGCACACACGATTCAATTATATATTCAGGTTATTCAATAGAGCTGAAAGTCAAGATTATGTTGTCCGTGGGCTGTACTCCCTGGCCCTTTTTCACAGTAAGTCTCCGTGCCTGAATAACTCCATCGTCTGTCAAACCTTCAGTAATTTCGGCGTCGCTACCACCTCTTAAATCAAAACAGTTAATTATTCCATTCGAGTGGTTCTTTGTTGAGTGCATTTTCACAGTTATGGGAATTGTCACCATCCTTCTGCCCTGCTGGTCTCTAGTTGAGTAAACAAATTCGTTTGCCAGCAACGCTCTTTTGGCCTCCGCTGTGCGTTCAAACTCTACTTCGAAACCGCCATCTCTAAGTTTTTCGCATCTTCTGATCTGACCAAAATGGTCACAGCCGTCCCGTCGTTGGAAAGGGGAGAGAGAGGCCAATTGTTTTGTCCCTTCAGCGGCTTGAAAGACAAGAATGCGGGGAGAAGAAGCCCTGTTGGCTCCACCGTTCGCAGATCGGTACACCTGTTCGGCAATGGTCGAGTTCGTATTCTGGCCACTGTCACGTGGACCAGGGA
The DNA here is from genome assembly GCA_034440615.1 of Ashinkailepas kermadecensis. NCBI lineage: Eukaryota > Metazoa > Arthropoda > Thecostraca > Neolepadidae > Ashinkailepas > Ashinkailepas kermadecensis. The sequence continues at coordinate 34,376 of JAOTOM010001419.1, read as the reverse complement.
GGGTTTTATTGTTTTGGGATGTCATATGTTTGTCTTTGAGTTCGGCCCCGCGGACGTCCCACCACACTGGGGCCCTACTGGGGGGACGCCTGAGCCCAGCAAGCGGGAGGACATCAGACGCCCGCGGAGTTATACGAGGCAGGCGGCGCCTTCGCCCGGCCGGGAGAGAGAGACTCACCACCCCGACCGGGATCCAGCGCCGTCCACCCCTTGACCCCAGCCGGCCGGGCCGGCAGGCACTGGGAAGACCCAGGCCCCCAGCCCGAGACGACATGTCGCTTGGCCCGCATGGGGCCCTACGGACCCGCCCGCCCCTCCGGGATATGAGGACCAAAGAGGCGTGTTGGCCCCCCGTCACAACTAGCACCGTGCGACGGGGGACCTCAGTCTCCAGGATTCCGTCAACCCTGGGGACGGGCCGAGGGGGCGCGACTACCCCGATACAACTGAGCTGGTGGGCAGGACCGGGGAAGTTGTCCTACCTGCTCATGATAGGGAGAGTTGGTGTTGCAGGGCCAGGTGAAGGACATGGACGTTGAGATGAGATGGGCATTGGAATGAGGGAGTATGGATGGAAGGACGAATGAGGCACTCTTCGTCTGACCCCTCATCGGTAAAATGGGAGCCGGATCTTTGGGGCACGCAATCCCCACCTACCACGGAAGGGTGGTGCCTCATCGGGGGGGGGGCAGCTGCCCTAACAAATCAATTCTCAACCGGAATGTCATTCTGCGGCCTCGAAAATCGGGTCAGTCCCTCAAAAACCCGTTGGGCACCGTAAAAGAAACGTGTCAGTGCATCGATAAAAAAATCGCGCCGGGAGACCGAATAATCGTAGCGGGACCCAAAAATATCATATAAGGACCTTTAAAAAGATAGAACTCGATGTCCAAAAAGTTCACACCGAGACTCGATCGAATCGACCCCAGCACCGGCAAATTAAGAACAGGTTCAGAAAATAATACCCGGAGGGCTTTTACACTCCGAAAGGTGCCATCTGCTGATAAAAAAAAATATCCTTCGGTGGCCTCAGTGGCATATCAAAGGGGCAAGTGCCCCCTCCCTCCTAAGAGGGATAAGCTCCCAAGAATCTTGCCGGGGCCCCAAAAAGTTGCGCTGGGGCCACCGAAAATCGCGTCGGTCCACCAGAATTCGTGCAGGGGGCTCCAAATAATACGGCGGGCCAAGAAAACTCGCTCCAAGGCCCGAAAATCTGCAACAGGAACTGTCAAGATCGCGTTGGGGTCACAGCTAAGTACAACGCGCCCCGCGAACCCGAACTGGTTCCCCAAATATCGCGCTCGGGACCCACAAATATCATCTGTAGTCCCAAAATTTTTGTCTGGGCATCAAACATTCACGTCAGGGCTCCAGAAAATTGGCGTCTAGGGCTCCGCATAAGCACAGTGTGACCGCAAAAATTGTATCGGTATCCCCCAAAAAAACAAGCCGAAGCCTTCCAAAATAAGGAGGGATTCCAAAAAATAACTGTCCGGGTCAGAAAAATGGCTCTGGAGCACCGAACGTATCATCAGATGCCTTCACAAATCGCGTACGGCCCCGAAAAAAAAGCATACCGGAGTTCGAAAAAATCGAGGTGAGATACAAAAACATGGCGCCAGGGGCTCGAAAATAAGACCGGAATTCGGACTTTAAAGAAAATTCAGAAGAGATCCACACAAATCGCGTTGGGCCCAGGAAACTGGCGTTGGGTCCCTGGAGGCACGTGTCTGAGCGCGATAAGTCACGCTGGGACCCATACAAATCGCACCGAAACCCCAAAATTGTACTGGGGCCCCACAAATGTGCATCCGAAGCCCCAAAGAAACACAGCGGGACCCTAAGAGCACAACGGGGGCCGAAAGTACAACTGGCCCTCCAAAGCGCACAGTCTCGCAAAAAGCGACAGGGCCATAAAACATGCGTTGCAGCCCTAAATAAACATACCGGGAGCTCTAAAAAATACACCGGAAGCTATCAAGGCACGCAGGGGCCATGCGACTGCACAAGGACCTGAAAAAGGAGCTGGAGCCGCAAAAAGCAACATGGTCCCAAAACGAACAAAAAGACCGAGCACTAAAACAACACAAAGCGCCCCGACATCTAAAAAAAATTCGTCGGTGCACAAAGAAGCAACAAAACCCTAAAACGAGCAGGGCTTTCGAAAATATGTTGGGTCCGAAAAAAATGGATTGTAGCCCTAAGACACATCCGTAGACGAAGAGAGACGAAACGGGTCCTAAAAAGAACACTGAGGCAGGGCCTCGGTTCGGTAGCCAATCTGGGAGCATATTTAATCAAAGATAGGATTGGAAGATTGGAAGTAGGGAAGTAATGATCGAATTTAATTAATCGAATTTTCGCAGCGAACATCCATACGAAGCATTCCATCACATCAAATGTGTCGCAAGTCTATCATGTGGCAGCAATTAGCAAAACGTAGGAGACCTAGCAGAAACCGTAGCATCGCACGAAGTGTGGCGAATGCACCGAATGCGCAAGATGGGTGTGCATGTGCACGAACGCTGGCGTCATGGCGACCGGGCGCTATGAACTGGAATGCCTGAAATTGGGACATTTTACATTTTAAATTGATTTGCATAGGTGTAATTTCAGCAGTATGAGGTGACTTATCAAGGGATACCAAAATAAAACATTAGAGCAGGGTAGGGGAGTTATGGTTGAAATCCGACGAATCAGAAACGATAGTGGCAGATTAGGCCCCTCCATCGTATATTCGTATTATATATAGATATATATATATATATATATATATATATATATATATATATATATATATATATATATATATATATATATACATAGAGGCTCTTCGAAAGTAAAGTGACCGAAATCTGAGGAGTTTAGGAAAAGTGGGGTGGGGCTCGGTAGGAAGGGTTCGCTCTTCAGATGTTCGCTCCATGGACCAAATCCTTGCTACGCCACTGCGTTTTCGGCTAGAATGCTCAGATAGCTCGTCCACCAGATGTTTGTACGGCAGGTCATCGACATATGCCGGCGCCACCAAATTTCCCAGTAAACAAACGTTTTGGCGCCAATAACGCTAGGGAAGGTCTCTTGACTGCCTGATCTTCCAACACATCGTTAGAAGAAAACATATATTGCTTCAGCCACCTGGAGTATGCACCGAGAGACTCACGGCCGAATCAAACTGGCCAGGTGGGTCACCGACAGTCGCCATCTCATCCTGGTCGGCCCTGCCATGACCGGCGCCGCGACTCGGTACACACACAGCGATCCGCTCCAAACTGTCACGTGCCAAGAGCTGACCCGGCCACCAGCCGCCGACCAATCACAGGCAGAGTGACTGGTGACGTCATCAACGTCAAGGTTTACGCCACCGGTCAGTAATCGCCAACGCCGTTACATTTATTCTGGTAAAGCTGTGCTTCCCATAGGTTCGGGCGCTGTTGCCACTGCTAGGAACAACGTCACGGTATCGAAAACCGACCTGGTTACAACCTGATGGCGGTGACCAAAAGGCCGCGATATTGACAATCAAGATGACATATATGGATAGCCAATGTCATTGCGGTCCGCACCGTTCCTGTAGATTTCCACTTCAGAAAGAACTGGCCACAATTATGCTTCCCACCAAACAACAAAAGTGACTTCTTATCACCTTGTAAACAGCTGCTAAGGACATCGCCGAGTTGCTGCGTCAACCACATAGTCTGAGCCGTTCAGAATTGGATATGCGTTCGCGCTGGCTTGCCAAAGGTATTGGCGTGGGAGTATGCTAATATCAGGAATAAATGAATGAAAGCAAGCTTTGCTTTACGGACTGGGAACAGTAGCAGATGGCAAACGTTGATAAAGGGACAAAGACGCCGACACCGACACCACACCGACTCACAGCACCAACACCAACAGATCACACCACACCGACTCACAGCACCAACACCAGCAGATCACACCACACCGACTCACAGCACCAACACCAACAGATCACACCACACCGACTCACAGCACCAACACCAACAGATCACACCACACCGACTCACAGCACCAACACCAACAGATCACACCAGACCGACTCACAGCACCAACACCAACAGATCACACCACACCGACTCACAGCACCAACACCAAGAGATCACACCACACCGACTCACAGCACCAACACCAACAGATCACACCACACCGACTCACAGCACCAACACCAACAGATCACACCACACCGACTCACAGCACCAACACCAACAGATCACACCACGCCGACTCACAGCACCAACACCAACAGATCACACCACACCGACTCACAGCACCAACACCAACAGATCACACCACACCGACTCACAGCACCAACACTAACAGATCACACCACACCGACTCACAGCACCAACACCAGCAGATCACACCACACCGACTCACAGCACCAACACCAACAGATCACACCACACCGACTCACAGCACCAACACCAACAGATCACACCACACCGACTCACAGCACCAACACCAGCAGATCACACCACACCGACTCACAGCACCAACACTAACAGATCACACCACACCGACTCACAGCACCAACACCAGCAGATCACACCACACCGACTCACAGCACCAACACCAACAGATCACACCACGTGCGTCGCACGACGGCCCCAGCTCACCATCACGCGCTTCACCGAAGCCTACACTATCCACACCACACACCTGCTGGCTACCCCACCTCTGACAGCCCACGAACCGACACATCACACACCTGCTGGCCACCCCACCTCTGACAGCCCACGAACCGACACATCACACACCTGCTGGCCACCCCACCTCTGACAGCCCACGAACCGACACATCACACACCTGCTGGCCACCCCACCTCTGACAGCCCACGAACCGACACATCACACACCTGCTGGCCACCCCACCTCTGACAGCCCACGAACCGACACATCACACACCTGCTGGCCATCCCACCTCTGACCAGACTTATGCTAGACTCAAATTTTTTTAGTCGACTCTCATTTGACTCATAGATCTTGAGATCCGATTCAACTCATGATTCAGAGCAGGTCAAAATTATTTGATTCGACTCAATTCAGACTCAGAACTCACAAAGCATGATTCGACTCACGACTCAAACAGAAATTTGAATCGATTCAGATCCGACTCAATGGTATATATATACGTACATATATATACATATATATATATATATATATATATATATATATATATATATATATATATATATATATATATATATATATATATATGTATATATATATATATATATATATATATATATATATATATATATATAATGTGAGGTGAAAACAAAGTTATAGCAAAAATAATTTATTTGACAGAAAGTTTGATGTCAACGCATCTTCATCTGTGTCTAATTAAAAAAGGGAATTAGTATTTATTCAGACACCAACGAAGATGCTCTAACATCGAAATATCTGTTGAATATATTATTTTTGCTATAACTTTGTATTCGCCTAACATTATTTATCATTCGTTATGCACTGTAATGGTTGGCATATAGGATATATACAGATAAATGCATATGCATGTCCATAAAGTACCTAATTGACTCAAAAACATTAACGAGATGAATGGTTGTCAATGCATATGCAAAGCAATGAGTGCATACTACTTCAATCCACATCAGCAGGATGCACAAAATGAATCATATATGCCTGACACACATCACCTAACTTCAACATAGCACCCAGTTCCTGCACTGCAATAGGTATCCGCACAGAATAAAATTGCGTTGGTGTGTTGCCCCAACGAAGTTGGTTTGGTGGCGGGCTTGAAGGTTTCCCTTCACCATTCGTTTACACGCAATTTTACTGACTTTCTCTACGCTATCTTGCATATTTTATGGCAATATAGGGTACTTTGACGTATTCTAATTGAAAGACCTATTCTTTAGCTTCAGCAAAGGGTATCCTAAATGACCCAGTAATAATCGTCCTGCCTAACAATGTGCCATTTCCGGCATGCTCACCATCAAGCGCCTCCAAAATAAAGTGATTGTTCCCGATATTGGTAGGCTCCCTCTACCGTCCATTTTACGTGTTCAAGTTGTCACCCTCGTTCAAGAGCAGAAGAAAGGACAGTCAGGGGGTGGGTGGGCTAAGTGCGCCATAGCTTCTTCTCCCCAGTGGCAGGAGAGTTTCAGTCGAGTTGCAAGTTTCAGGAGGGCACTGGCGGATCCAGGGAGGGGCCATTCCGGCCATGGCCCCCCCCGAAGCGCTTAAAAGGGGGGCCATAGTGTCTTTTGGCCCCCAGAAACCAACAGAAATCAACTAAATTAAAATGCAGTAACCTTTGCCGAGGTTAAAAATAGCGCCTGGACGAAAGAATCTCCAATTTTATAGGATCTTGTTTTCATTAAAAGTAATTGTTTGGAAGCCGGTATGGTAGCATAGTAGATTCTGACACACATCGAGGGTACCATGCTGCTCAAGTTCTGCTTACAGCAAGAGTTGACAAAATCTGATCCGCCGGTGTGTACACGTGCACGAACGTTGACGTGGTACAAGACGCTGAACGTGAACGTTTTGGTAAACAAGAACAAAAATCCGGTAACATAGAAACGGTGGAGGCAGGCTGGGGCTCCTACCCAGGAAATTATGTTGTCAACTATTATTTTATTTTAATTTTTTTTTTTTTTTTTTAATGGGCCCCTTTGCCAAATAGTGGTCGAAATCCGGTGCCTTTAAACGAAAATAGTGGGAGAATGGGCACCCTCCAAATCCGTTCGACCCCTCCCCTGATGCAATTCCCAGGTATGCCACTGGGGGATGGGGATGGGAGGGGGCTGACGCCGAAAACCGAAAGTTGCCCCCCCCAAACCGGTGGGCTAGATCCGCCAGTGCAGGAGGGCATTCCTAGACCACAATGGTGCGGTACATAAATGTTCAATTATGCATGTATCATCAATAATCCATGCAAGTTTCATCAATGAAGAATTCATCATGCCCTGGGTTTAGAAAAAAGCCTAGAAAAAACTGTTTTCAACATCTGCTGTATGTCAATGTAGGTAGGTAGGTACATGTTTGGAAAAATAGGCTGATCCTAGATTTTTGGGATCCCGAACACTATCCTCTCCAGAAAATTATTTCTTGTTTTCTCATCTGGAGTTTGAATTTCCTAAGTTATTAACTTTTGACAATGAACTGCTGTGATCAAGTAAAAGTGCTCAAATTCACTGAAATGGGTGCAAATTGAGTTACGATGCATAAGGTTTGAAGAAGAATATCCTCCATACTGGATGACTACAAAATATTCCTCTCCACATGCCAGATTACAATGCACAAATCCAACGTTGTCTATGCATGAGAATAAAATGTGTCGGAACAAATGCTCACTGGAAAGAATGGGACACGATTATAACTCACCCGGTGAGAGGATATTTTTTTTAAACTTCGAATGACGTCATGCGGGCTTGAAGGAAAGCTTCGGTCTACCTTCTAGTAAAGGTACCTTGGGTTTGTTATTTGTCACACAAACCGACGCAATTTATTCAGTGCATATGCCCGTTGCAGTGTTTCGGTTCCATATTCTTTTTCACAATCACATCCCATTTCTGTGTTGTGTTCCTGGCACTAGGATTGTCTCATGCATGCTACTGATTGTAAATACCAAGCTTAACATTAATACTTATTTGTAGTTATTGTTATCCGTTTTTGGTAAATAACTTAAGTAGGTAGGTACCCCACATTCTTTACTCACTGGCAGCTGATAAGTTGACAATTGTAATTCAAAATCGTAGATTTAGATTTAGAGTGACGTAAGTCACGATAAATCTCTATCGGTGATTTAATACATGGCGGTCGGTTTTCCAAAGTTGTCGCGAAATGTTTGTCTGTGTGTGTGTCTGTCTGTATGTACCGCTTCGACGCATGCTGTGCCTAAACGGCCGAGCGGATTTCGCTCAAACTTTAACACGTGATGCGCCGGTACGGGGGACAGATTATGTTTGATTAGGTTTGTCTCATGCATGCTACTGATTGTGAATACCAAGCTTAACATTAATACTTATTTGTAGTTATTGTTATCCGTTTTTGGTAAATAACTTAAGTAGGTAGGTACCCTGCATTCCTTACTCACTGGCAGCTGATAAATTGACAATTGTAATGTTAAGCATGAATAATTATATTGTGTTTTGACTCCCTACTTTGTGTCATGGCATGCTATTCACAGAGATGCATGCTTTATATCATTTGTTCATAACTTGCATTTGAGTCACAAGACTCAAATGACTCATTGTGATTCAAATGATTGACTCATGATTCAACTCATTTAAAAAAAAGAAAGATGTGATTCAACTCACGACTCAAGATATGTTTTGGGGGAAAGAATCGATTCAACTCGTGACTCATCCAAAAATGATTGATTCATGAGTCGATTCTCGATTCAACTCGAGTCGAGCACAAGTCTGCCTCTGACAGCCCACGAACCGACACAGAATACACCACAGCACGACACGTCCGAACCTCCGACACAGCCCCCCCCCCCCCCCCCTACACGACGCACACGACGCCCGACACCCATGACACCCCCACACTCCACACGTTCACCGCAAGCTTCACCACCACCTGCACCACACAAGCATCCACAACCAGAAACACAAGCATCCACAACCAGAAACACAAGCATCCACAACCAGAAACATCAGACGGGGACTCACAACTCGCAACAACTCGCAACTCGCAAGACAACTCGCAAGACGGACACGCAGCAGACTCACACCCACGCAGAGCACCATCACTAACACGTCCAACTCACATCACAGACTCACAGACTCAGACCCACACAGAGCACCATCACTAACACGTCCAACTCACATCACAGACTCACAGACTCACACCCACGCAGAGCACCATCACTAACACGTCCAACTCACATCACAGACTCACAGACTCACACCCACACAGAGCACCATCACTAACACGTCCAACTCACATCACAGACTCACAGACTCACACCCACGCAGAGCACCATCACTAACACGTCCAACTCACATCACAGACTCACAGACTCACACCCACGCAGAGCACCATCACTAACACGTCCAACTCACATCACAGACTCACAGACTCACACCCACACAGAGCACCATCACTAACACGTTCAACTCACATCACAGACTCACAGACTCACACCCACGCAGAGCACCATCACTAACACGTCCAACTCACATCACAGACTCACAGACTCACACCCACGCAGAGCACCATCACTAACACGTCCAACTCACATCACAGACTCACAGACTCACACCCACGCAGAGCACCATCACTAACACGTCCAACTCACATCACAGACTCACAGACTCACACCCACACAGAGCACCATCACTAACACGTCCAACTCACATCACAGACTCACAGACTCACACCCACGCAGAGCACCATCACTAACACGTCCAACTCACATCACAGACTCACAGACTCAGACCCACACAGAGCACCATCACTAACACGTCCAACTCACATCACATCCAAATATGCCAACCAGAGGAAAATCACCAACACAAAACGCACCACTCGCGCCCATACCCAGACACACTGATCAGCATCATTCAATGGAACACACACGGACTCATTAGACAATGGCACGAATTCAAGCAATACGCACTTGAAACAGACCATGCAGCACCATGCATCCAAGAAACACACTTCAAACCCAGCGACCCATATCAATTCAACATATCACAAAACACACTATACAGACACGATGCTCACAACACACAGGTCAGGCGGTGTATGTGCATGCATTAAAAACACCACTCCACACCGCCTGAACACTTCAACACCACAGCAGATATATTAATCACAGAGATACACACATACACAACACCGCGTACACACTCATCAACATATGTGATCCACCTGCGCGAAACACAGAAACCCTTTCTGAATTAACCAAGGCACTTCACCAAATTACCACGCCCGTCGTCCATTGTGGCGATTTCAACTCACACCACCCACTCTGGTACACACACACACACACACACACACACACACACACACACACACACACACACACACACACACACACACAACACGACCAGACAGTAGAGCACACACAATTGTCACACTGGCAAGCGAACATAATCTCACAGTGCTAAACACAGGTGCACCAAGCTACGTCACTCCATTTAACCAACGAGCATCACGCACAACACCCGACATTGCACTCGCATCCTCCCGCATCTCCCTCTCCCTAATCTGGAAACGCGACCCTGACTTCTATTTTATTGACCACGTACCCATATCCATCACCTTCACCCACCTCCCGACTACCAACCTACCCTCTCCCTGTCGGGCCGGTGGAACCTCAAACATGCAGAATGTTACATTTTCTCCGACTCACTACGCGCCCAAACGACTCAAATCCTACCCCCCCTCTAATGAGCAGATATGTTACTCAGTACAGCACACCAACACAAACCTTGCGCGGCCAAAAGGGTAATCCGAGTGGACGCGTAAAAAGACATGGAATATCATACGTTCATCTGGTCAACTTAGACAGTCTTATAATGTATGATCCTACACAATCCTGGAATAAAGTATGGAATCGGTTCATTTGCATCCCAAACGTTAACATGTTATATCGGTAATGAAATGCTTTCCGACGCAGTTTCATTTCGCAGCCAGTTTTAGCGTAATTCAGGACGAAATCCGTTCCCATTATCTAAATATTTATTCGGCGAAAGATTTCAGTCTGCGTTGCATTCGAATTTACTTATCGTTTGAGAGGAGTTTTCATAGGACGCAAATGCGACGCACCGCCGTTCAAGGTGGAACTTCGAGTCACCGCGGCCCATGCGAACTGGGTAAATTAGCGTTTACCATGACAGGGGGCCTGCCCTCGCCTGTAAGGCTCAGCTCAGTGTCGTTGGGTTTTGCATACAGTGAATATGGAGGTGCGCGTCAGCAGAGATGAATTAGTGGACTTGTTAGCCAGTGCAAAAACGTTTGGACGTGGCGTTATTACGATCGCGTCTTTAATTACAGCTTGCAGTTGGTTGAAGAGAAAATCCCCGAGGGCTATCTCCCGAGTGAAATATCGATTGTGGACATGAAAAAGGCAACGGACTTGATGGTCAAGAATTTAATAGGGAAGTTATGTGTCAGCGGGACCAGAGCAAATTTAGACGTCGGTTTGCGACTTCTGCTTCGTGGGACGAGGTGTGCTCCGTGTCCCTGCATCGTGAGTGACGATGAAGCCGAAACCGGCCGTGATGACGATGCCGTGAGGGGAGCGTGCGGACGACCGGCTGGCTAGAATCTACGATCAGCTTAGCGCTCGTTCTCAGCGCCGGGCCGATTCGGTATCGGTATATTATATTATAGATACAGATTCGGTCTGTGAGCCATATCTTAGTAGTACATTCTGTCGTAATTTCAGCCACTTCGGACATACAGATTTTGAATCTATTATGTGTCATAATTGCCCAGTCACATTTATAGTGCGTAAGGCTTGCATTACAAGCACCAAATAATAATTATCCAATATTCAAGCACATATGGACTTCGCTGACGTCATTATGACGTCACCATGAACGAGCAGACGTTGGTGTTTTTTGCACCAAGGCACTCTTGGCACCGATGTAAATGAGTCCATAATTTGAACTGTCTACCTCAATTCGTTCCTGAGACATTTCAGTGAAGCAAAATGAGGGAAGGGAATGCTCCTATTGCTTCGGCACGCATGAACGCCTGGAATTCCTGGAGTAAGCAATCATTAAAAGAAATAGAGCCTTTCAATCTGTTCCAAATTTGAAACTCTCGATTAAGACCAAAATCGTCCCTGAAACCCGCATACTGTTAGCCCTAATTTTTGTCCAGTTTTTGTATAGGAGACATCACAGTGCGCAAGGATTCTAAGAATATAATAAGTATTAGAGCACCAGTGCACGTTGCGAACATATCAAATATTGATGATTGACTGTCCTTATTTTGCTGCTCAGGTGTCCCATATGCATGTGTCTGGGTACTCTCCAGACCAACCACCCACCCAAATTAGGTCACCATAATTAAGATTTTATGGAAATTGGCATCAGGGGTAATCTATGTGGCTTCAACTTCATATTTTTTATTTTCAGCTCGATCGGTTCAACTGCTTTTGCGCTAGAGCTAATCAATAACCAAAGGTTCAAAATGTTACGACTCTTACCGCAATTGATTTCTGTTCTAAGATGAAAATATTCAAGTAACTATGGCCGGTGTCAACAATTTTCAAAGTGGTGTTGTCAAAAACGGCTACTGTTTTTATTTTTCCTTGATATGTGCCTAACAATTTGGCATACAAATTAGATCGCTGGGTAACCGGAATTTTTTCTCAAAATGCGTTTGGAAAAGACTGTTTTCGGCATTCGGCGCCATATTGGCTGTGAGAACCAATCGAGATAAGTGGATCAAATAGTACCTCGTTTTGATCGTCTCGACTAGCTGAGTCGATTGACACAAACCAATATTGTCGAAAAATCGATAGCTAAGAAAATATCGGCTATCTTATGTCTTCTAATACACCAGCAAATGTCCATTTGGGGGCATACCAGGAACTCTGAGGTTTAAACAAGTAAAAATCATGATACAGCGGCGGTTTCTGCACTTACTCATTTGAAGACTTCAGCATCACTCACTGGGCATAGAAATATAGACAAAGCTTCATATTTATTCGCTGTTTGAACTACATAGCAGCATGATTGAGGAAGGCTGCTTGACACGTACAGTGTACGTGTCAGATCATGACCTGGGAGACACTGCATGCAAAAACCTCCGGCGTATCGTTGAATACATTGTGGGGGTTTACTATGCGATGTGGTTTCGCGCGAAGGTGCAGCACAACTGGCTGGATGGGCCGCGGCATGTGCTGCGCCAGCTGCAGCTCACTCGGCTGCAGCATGAGGAAGTCGTGAGCATCGTGATGCCGTACCTCCACTCCAGTGCCTAGTATGCTCACAGCGAAATGGTGCTCCAGACACTTCTCTGTAGCGATGACAGAGCAGAGCGCCAGTTTGCTGTTGAACGTGTCCGGTGCATCCGCGGCAAAAATGAGCGTGGAGACCCCAGCGTCCGTCCCAGGAGAACTCCGAGACTAAATGAGACCGCGGACAGTCTGCAGGAGTTGATATCCTGGGACGGCGCCTTCGAACCGGCCCTCACGTGCCACACGCCAAGCTCCGAACTTGATGGCTATGTGGACATGCCAATGTCAGTTCCAGTTTCCCGTGCACGGTCAGTCAGTTGAACGATGCGTGAAACAGGTGTCGCCAGTTGCAAAAACCGTGTACGGGAAGGAGAGGAAGGACGGCTACATCCGGGCTGGCTACATGCACCGGCAGCTTTTGCCCGTGCTAACAACTAAGAGGGACGTGGAGAATATGCTAAAACGACTGTGAGTTCCATGAAAGATAGAACCGGGGTGCTCTATGCCGTCCAGTCAGTTGTGCTCCACACCTTCGCGCGATGTTTGCCTTGGATATATCAGTGTTCATTGATTGATGTCTGACATGTGTCCCTTTGGGAAAAAATAGGCATCGATTGTCCCATGGCGATCACGGCGAATTCAATAACCACGGCGAATTTTAATCATTTTTATCACCAACGTATCTGATTTTCGTCTGAACGTGATGTGGAAAGGCTATCTGAATGTCTCATCATGCAACGAATAGGTAGAGGTATGCATCATTTGGTATATGATACACATGCGTACAAAGCAGCCTCCCTCAATCATGCTGCTATGTAGTGCAAACAGCGAATAAATATGAAGCTTTGTCTATATTTTTATGCTCAGTTAGTGATGCTGAAGTCATCAAATGAGTAAGTGCAGAAACCGCGGCTGTATTATGATTTTTACCTGTTTAAACCTAAGAGTTCCTTGTATGCCCCGAAATGGACATTTGCTGGTGTATTAGAAGACATAAGATGGCCGATAATTTCTTAACTATCGATTTATCGACAATATTGCGTTGTTTCAATCGACTCAGCTCGTCGATACGATCAAAAACAGGTACTATTTGACCCATTTATCTGGATTGGTTCTCACAGCCAATATGGCGCCGAATGCTGAAAACAGTCTTTTCCGAACGCATTTTGAGAAAAAATGCCGATTGCCCAGCGATCTAATTTGTATGCCAAATGGTTGGGCACATATCAAGGCAAAATAAAAACAGTAGCCGTTTTTGATAACACCACTTTGAAAATTATCGGCACAGGCTAATGGGATATATTATAAACTATAGAGCATCGTTATAATGAGCGTGGTCTGGCGTAACTTCGTACCTTCCATTTTTACGCAACACTTTAATTTTATATTCACATGAGGCCCCCGTTACCTAGTTCTTCCTAGTGCTCGGAGCTGGGGGGGGACATGTCTCCCAATTTCTGAAAAGTGGCGATTTGTCCCCCTCAATTTTTTTTCGTGTCCCCCAAGCCCCAGCTACCTGAGTATGATCGCCGCAAAATTATACTTAATCGTTTATAAAGTGAAAATATATATGCAAGAGAATCACCAAAAATACTAGAAACCGATCAAGCCAATCAATGGGCTTCACAGGGCAATTTTCTCACTGTCGTCACAAAATTCCGAATGGTAAATCAGCAAACGTTGGAAATTTCTCCTTCCAGGCCATTCTTGAATAACATGAACCTTGGCCATCTTGTGTTTTCGCTTCGGTGGAAAATTGTGCTTTGTCAGGCAACAAGTTTGCGTTATCGCAAGGCTTTATTATAGTCTTAGGTTGCATTCCCCTGCGCATATATTGATATATCTTGAACAAATGTGACTCCGGGTGCCCTTTGATATCTTCAAGACCATGGAGGGGAGTCATGGGCAGCCTTAAGCAAGTACGTCAAGTTAACGTCGCATTCGTATTCGTATTCAACGACGTGTTCTCCAGAGGCATATTTGTATTGGCATCGGCATTCAGCGACTGGTTTATGATCGTTCGAATCAATTACCACAAATGCTTCTGCTTGCACTGAACACGCTGGAAGGAACTACATAGGTCTCACATTACCACCTTAACAGTCAAGGTCCAACGCAAACAGGTTTATTCGGTTGCCTCTCATTTGTTTCGTTTTCACCTAAACCTGCCCAAATCTGGTGTCGAGCTATAGCCTGTGGTGAACCATCGTGTAATATTTCAAACCGGTACATGTCAAGGACAAACTTCAAGGTCAGAGGTTAGCTTGATTTATTCGATGGCGACATGGAAGCGATATCGACCGAGCGCGAGGTTCGGTTTCTATCACTTCAATTTCCATCAAATGGGCGTCATTCGACGTGGCTTGTTATGCGGTATCAGAACGCTAAGCAATCGAATTATTTTTCAAGAGCAAAGGCCAAGCTGATCATCCGGTCCGCTCAATTTTCTGTCGTTTTCGCTCAAACCCATCCAAATCTGGTATCAAGCAAAAACCAGTGGTGAACACTCGAGTAACATTTCAAACCGGGACATGTCAAGTTCAAATATTTGATTGATTTCTTCGATGACCTCGCGTTTCGTCGCTATGGCTTCAATTTGCAGAAAATGGATGTCATTCGACGTCACTTGTTGTGCGGTATCAGAAAGTTGATAATTCGAAATCATTTCGGCGGGTCAAAATTCAAGCTGATCTCTTCGTTCGCCTCACATTTCTTTTTGGTTTGCGTTCAAGCCTACCCAGATCCATTATCAAGCGATGGCCCTTGGTAAACCATCGAGTAACATTTTGAAACCGGGATATATCAAGGTCAAACATCAAGGTCAAAAGCAAGTTTTAATTTTTCTAAGTCCTAACGATTCGTCGCTATGGGTTCAATTTGCATCAAGTGGGTGTCATTTGACGCGGATTGTGCTGTATTATAATGCTACTAAACCGAACTAATTTCAAACGTCAAAGGTCAAAGCGATTTTTTTGGTCGCCTCGTATTTTTTTCGTCGCCCTAACCTACCCACATCTGGTATCAAGCAATAGCCCGTGATGGAAATGTTACGAAGCAAAATAAAATGCAACATAACCTAACCTAACCTAGCCTAATCTACTTTTGGAGAAGACAAAATCCCCAAAAATAAAATTAGACAAATGTCGAGCAAATTATTTTCTGAAAATTCTCCAAAAAAAAAAATATAACCCAGCCTAATCTAACCTAGCCTAAGCTGCTTTTGAAGAAAAAATCAAAGGTTAGTTTAGATTATTCAAGGTCGAAATTTTAAGAAATCAAACAAATTTCTTGTCTTCCTCATTTCCACAGAAAATAAGTGGTCCTATCATCTTCGTCACCTTCATAAACATTGTATTCTGAAGAATACTTGTTTAAAAACCTAATACTGCAAATTTACCCATTTTTGTCCACAAAATATAATTTTTAACAATGGCAAATCTCACAACCAGACATTGAAAAAGAAGTGGCTGAAATCCAAGGTTTTTTTTGGGTGGGGGCTCCATCTTGTCCAAACCTACCGCGTCCCTGGTTTGTTCCCCCCTCCCCCCTCCCACACACCAATTTCGAAACCGTGGTTACACCCATGCGGAGGGCCACCTTTTCCCGGTCAGAGGGGCGTCACTTTTCTATCGAGGAAGTGGGCAAATACGGGATACGGGAGGGAGGCCCCCAGTGCCTCCTCCCGTATCCGCTCCTACTGACATTTTCCGTGTCTATATGCTCAGTTCGCGTTTTCCATGGCCTCGCGCACATGCATTGGTACACATGTTCGGACATTTGAGCCATTCCAATAATTTTCATAAAACGACACCCCTGCTTGTTGATGCACTATGCACATGGATTTGGTATACGTTGAAAGACTGACATTCCAGATCGGCGACTGGTGTACATTTAGAACTGGTCTGAAGGAGATTGACTTCTGAACGTCGCAAGAAGGAAAAACACTGGCGTAATCGTTTTTGTGTCGTGGGAGAGGAAATCTCGAGTGAATACGAGTGACTTTTGTCTGAACACTATTGGTAGAGTGACAATGAGCAAATTCCAGTGCAGCAACATTTGCGATTGGCATGATGCACACATACGTAGGATCCGGAAGGCCTTAAGCCATGGATTCAACTTTCAAACTAAGAGACAGAGAGAGAGACAGACAGAGACAGAGACAGAGACAGAGACAGAGACAGAGACAGAGACAGAGACAGAGACGGAGACGGAGACGGAGACGGAGACGAAGACGGAGACGGAGACGGAGACGGAGACGGAGACGGAGACGGAGACGGAGACGGAGACGGAGACGGAGACGGAGACGGAGACGGAGACGAAGACGAAGACAGAAATAGAGACAGAGACAGAGACAGAGAGACGGAGAGACAGAGTATATTGGTCCATTTTTCCACTTACGTTCCCCCTTTGGACATCAAAGTTCGATCGACCAGATTCGCCAGCGAACACGCTAACCACTATGGCCAACGGCATCGAACTCCTTCAAGGCCGGAACACGTAATCATTGCTTGCCGCTGCATTGAACTGCGGATAGGATGACCTCGAACACCTCAACCGGAATTGTAGTCCACACACAACACACTGAAGTTGCAAATATTAACACATAGCTATATCATTTGACGCATACTTATAATATTATAGCTAAATCATTTGGTGTCGGTGCAATACGACCACATCGCCCTGATATCCTCCGTCGCTCGCTACACGAATTGAACTGCGTCTGAAGAATACCACCTCCAGTCACCTCCAGTCACCTCCAGTTAAGAAGTCACCTCACAACGCCCTCTCGACTCAGCCCGCCTCCAGGTTCACGTCCGTTCACACGCCCAGAGTTCGCCTCCCAGTGCCGAAAACTGCGAAGCTAGTCATTAAATTGTATTAGTCATGTAACATATTTTACACCACATCAAGACATAGCAGCAAAAATAAATTACTATCAACTACACAATGTCGACTGTGTGGTGTTGTCAATACTTGCGGTGTTATACGTGGTTACACCTCAATACGATGGCACGTCTGTTTGTTTAGGTTAATTTCTACCTGTTGATACCGTAGTTACCGTGCCGGGAAGCTGCCGGTACCAGAGCCCAATCGTGTCAGACAGGCGTTTCGCCCGAGGCCAACTCACGCTCATAAAACCCTACCTCCCAAGTCAGGTCACATAGAAGCAAAAAGCATTGTATGTAAGAACAGTAACAAGGTACATCAACAACCATGATAGCGTGTGAACAACGAGTTTATATATGATGTCCGATATTTGGAATCGGTGGCGACGCAATGGCCTCGGCGGTCACCGGCTGGTGAAGAGGACAGAGGTGCAGCCAGCCGGTGGGTCGCGCGCCCAGACACCACCCACATGCGACACAGTGTTTCGCGTGAACACCGACAAAAACAGACAAGGACGCTGCAACGCCTATTCTTCTCCGTTCCGATATTGAACAGGTGTGTGGCGCTGACGCGCGGCCCCGACGGCTGGCTGTCACCCCGCGTCACCCCCTGGCTGTCACCCCGCGCGGAAATGTACCACGACACGCGCTCTCGCAGGTGCGCGCGCCTCGAATGCCTGGAACGAGCGAACCCCGCGGACTGGTGGGACTTGGGCTGAGATTGGGCGCCGCGGTCCGACACGACCGGGCGCCGAGTTAAAGCTGACGTAATGTAGTCGTACGCACTCTGTGGTCCACCACCGGCTCGATTTGTACTGCCAGGTTTGCGCGCTCGCGCGCTCGCGACGACCGCCGCCTTCAAATATCACAAACCGATACGGACGTCGGACTAGCATGGTGGCGGCCGGCGACCAGCTCACAACGGCGACGGCCGACGGGCTCCGGCCACGTCCTGTGACGTCACGACCACGTCCTGTGACGTCATCGTGTGAGGAAGAGCACCGCGACTGGCGGCGGCCGGCGCGCCGGCGGCGCGCGGCTCGCGCTTGAGCTTCTGCTTGCTGTGGACCTTGGCGTGCCGCTTCTTCTCGTCAGAGCGCGCGAACTTGCGGCCGCACTGTTCGCACGAGAACGGCTTCTCGCCGGTGTGCGTGCGGATGTGCGTGGTGAGGTGGTCGGAGCGCGAGAACGAGCGCATGCAGATGCGACACTGGAATGGTTTCTGACCGGTGTGGATGCGGATGTGCCTGGTGAGCTCGTCGGAGCGCGAGAAGCGGCGGTCGCACGCCTCCACCGGGCACGCGTACGGCCGCTCGTGTACGGGCGTTTTGCTCGGCCTGTTCGGGTACTTGCGCGGTTTGACGGGCAACAGCTTGAGCGGCAGCGGCAACTGCTGGTACACGTGCGACAGGATCTCGTGGCCCTTGCTGGTGGACGGACTGTACTCGGCCAGCTGCGCCGCTTCGTTGCTGAACGGCTCCTGCTTGGGCACGATGGTCGGCACGCCGGACGGACCGGCGCCGCCCGGCGCACCTGTCGGCAGGCCGAAGTCCAGGCCGGCGCCGAACACGGGCGCCGGCCACTGCTGCGGCGCCTGCAGCGACGCCGCCGCCGCCGCGGTGACGGCGCACGCGGCGCTGAACCCGCCCGCCTGCTTGGCCGCGTAGCCGCCGCTCTGGTCGAACGGCATGTCGGCGCCGGCCGCGCCGGCGAACGCCGCGTCCCGACCGCCGCACAGCTCGAACTGCAGGTGCTGGTTGAGCAGCTGCTGCTGCGCCGCCTGCGCCTGCGCCTGCGGGCCGACCAGCTGCTGCTGGTGCTGCTGTTGGTGCTGGAACATGGCCTGCTGGCCGGCCGCCTGCTGCTCGGCCGACGGCTGGCCCATCAGCGACAGCAGCGGCGTGAAGATCCAGCTGCCGGGCGGCGCCGTGGACGCGCCGCCAGCGGCCGGCGCTGGCTGCTCGCCGCCTGGCGCCGAGCTGAACGCGCCGCGGTAGCTGACGCGCTGCTGGTCGCCGTCGGCGTGCTGGCCGCCCGGCTGCGGCTGCTGGTGCGACGGGAACATGGCCGCCGGCGGGCTGGCGGGCGCCACGGCCGTCTGACGCGACGACGAGCCGTGCGAAGGCGCCGGCGACGGACTGGTGCGCTCGGGCGGCTCCGAGCCGCTGCTGCAGCTGGCCGCGGGACTGCCGGCCGGCACTGCGCTGACCTCAGCTGCAACGGGAACACGGCCTCGTCACGGCACGGCACGACACGGCACGGCACCGGCCACAGCACGGCATGGTACGGCACGGCACGGCACGGCACGACACGGCACCGGCCACAGCACGGCATGGTACGGCACGGCACGGTACGGCACGTGAATGCTGGTGGAAATAGATGCCAGCACGACGACTGGCGGTGACGCTGCGCACCACTGGCTGACAGGAGCCGGAGGTTGGAGGATGTCGGGAGGGCTTCTAATGAACGACGCACTCGCTGCCAAATTTCGGGGTGAGACCGGACCTCTTACTCAGGGCTGGATTGTGTCTCAATTACCTTTCTTTCCTCAATGACGGTGACACCATTTCTACGGTGGGATTGAGAAGTACCAGAGACATTTCATTTGTATTTTTGTACAACTATTGTAATCAGTTCATTTCGAAGACGAACTTTGGTTTGGAAACGTGTCCATGCTTCGCTGCCTCCCCTTTTCCGACACGGTTTGGTTCGCTCTGATCTGCGCGCAGCTGGGACATCGCCCTTCAGGGAACGTGGCAGAACGATTGGACACAGTTTCCTGGATGACAACCCAAGGAATATGCAGAGCACTGATTGCATTTACAAGGCGTAGCGTCCGCTTGTATTACTCAGAATATGAGTGTAGCTGTAAATATGGCTGGGGGGAGGTTGCATAACTATGTTCTTGGAGATAGCTTAGTACCATCCACATATCTGTGTGTGTGTGGAAAAGCTTTGGAACATCTGCGCTGCCAGCTTTTATTATTTATCGTGAAACATGCGTGTTCATGCATGCATGTACATGAGATCGTGATAGACTACGCAGCCGTCTGGTGCTTCATTGTGCTACCATATTTGCTTTTTTCCAGCATTTGTTTGTTGGCAAATGAAGCCTCCGTTAATATGGCGGAGATCTCATACATTTTCCAACAGGGCGGAACTCTTACAGTGGTGCCGCCCTCCAGCATGTCCTTTCAACTTATCTTGCCAGGCGCAATGCCAAGCGCAATGCCAAATTGGCAATAGCAAGCAATGCTGAACTAAATCCAATGCTGCTCAATCACCACCTATCGACACAAAGACTGCACCTATGAAGCACCTATTGTCACGCCGAAAGTCGTCTCAGCGCGAATACAGTCCTTTTTTTGCATTCTTATTTATCTCTTCATTTTAGAGAGGCGAGGGGACACCCGACACCCGGACCTCAACAACCACGGCTCCAGTTGTTCCTTCCTCCTGCCATTTGTGCATTCACGTTTCAGATTATGCATGCAACGCCGATGACATAAATCGTGCCGGCAGCGTCATCGACTGCGGCCAAGCTTCGCAGGTGGTGCACATTCGTATTCGTGCGCTGAGCCGCTTGTCCTTGTTCAACGACTTGATGCGACTGTGGCCGGCAAACAAGTCGCGCGCACGTGTCGTTTATGTCGATGTTGTGCCCAGCACACGCGGTCCCGACCGCCGACGGTCTGCAGTAGCAGGCGGCCCATCGACGGTCTGCAGTAGCAGGAGGACCACCGACCACCGACGGTCTGCAGTAACAGCCCGACCACCAACCACCGACGGTCTGCAGTATCAGGCGGACCACCGACGGTCTTCAGTGCATCCGACCGCCGACGGTCTGAGAAGGCGGACCACCGACCACCGACCGCCGACGGTCTGGGCAGAAGGCGGACCACCGACCACCGACCGCTGACGGTCTGGGGCAGGAGGCGGACCACCGACCACCGACGGTCTGCAGTATCAGGCGGACCACCGACCACCGACCGCCGACGGTCTGGGCAGGAGGCGGACCACCGACCACCGACGGTCTGCAGTAGCAGGCGGACCACCGACCACCGACCACCGACCGCCGACGGCCTGGGGCAGGAGGCGGCCACGTGTTTTGGTCGGCCGCCGCGACACGACACGACACGACACGACACGACACGACACGACACGACGCGCAGTGACCGGCGACAGACGGCCGCCATTGGCGGCCCGTACTCCCTGCTTCAATCAGCCGACCGCAAAAACGACACGGATCTGCGCAGTGTCTGTCACGGCGCGTTTTTCGCCGCGGCGAATGACATCAGATGACCCGGCGGCCACCTGGCCAATGAATTGACCGGGCGGACCATCTGGATGGAGTTGGCGGCGCTGCGTGTCAGTTGGCGTACTGCAGGGACCAGGGTATGCGCGAGAAGCGTGTACATGGAGGTAAACACGTGCAGCCTGGCGAAAAACATGCAAAGCCAAGGACAGAGAGGCATGCCCGTTTTCAACCAACGACTGCAGTATTCACGTAAATACTGCGGAATCAGCCTATGCTTGCACGCATAATGTAAAGCTTTCCATCGGTTTTATTCGTCTAAAGAGACTACATGTTTGTGCCGTCTTGCATTAAAATGTCATCTCCATGCGTGCACCGCTGACAAGGCACAAGATGGTGACACCGTTGACACTGCTGACAAGGCACAAGATGCCGCACAGGGGAACGGTGCTGTACTCGTTGTGGAACGTGTTCGCCTTTTGCCATACGGCACCCGACATCCGGCTACGCGATGGAGTTGCACGAAATAGAAAGCTCGCCGCAGTTACCACGCACCTGGGCGAGCGTTCCTCAGAACACGGCCCGCTCATCTCCGACCCGCCGCAGTTACCACGCACCTGGACGAGCGTTCCTCAGAATACTCATCGCTCATCTCCGAGCCGAATTTAGCCGGCTTCGGAGAATTCGGCCTGCATCGAGCCTCGAGGCTTCCGACGAGCGACGTCGGCGCTACGCCATCCTAAAAGCGGCGCCACTATTCTCGGAGCGTCCCCATATAGATTCGCCGCCCGGGCGGCCGGAGTGACGTCACGCATCGATCGGCCGCCGCCGTCGGCTCACGACAATCAGGGTCAAGACTGGAGCGGATGGTTGGGGCGGGAGCGCAGCCGCGCAGCCGCGCGCCGGCGCGCCGGCGCACCGGCTGCGCTCGCGTCAAAGGTCGCCAGGTCGCCGGCCATCGTGACAGCTGGGACAGCAGAGTCCGGCAGACGTCACACCAACCCCCACCCCACCCCCACATGTGTCGAACTCTGCAGCGGGTGCGGCGCCGGCGGGCCGCCGCCGTTTTTACTCGGGTCGCGATTATAAATGAAGTGTTGCAGATGGGCAGATGTAGATTTATAGTCGGCTCTTGCCGCGTGTTAAAGCGCCGCGCAAAAACCGACGGCGACAAACGATCAATTTAATAGCCAGTGATTACGGTGTATTATAGCGGTGCAGAGTCCGGGCGGCCCCACTGTGTGTCGGCGCGCAGAGCGACGCCGGCGCGACGTCCAGTGGCGCCGCGACGAAATGACAGACTTTGGTGATGGAACTGTTTGCTTTCGCAGCGGCGAGCATGTCCGTCTCGATTGAGCGCCGCAGCGCGCACGGCCGCGCGCCGAGCCAGCCCGGAGCAGCCGCCGCCGCGGCGCGCACACGCAGACGGACACACCAAAGGCGAGCCATCATTAACGCCGCTCTCGCCGCATGCTGGCACGAAAGGCGGCCTCTGCGACGCACCTCCGCGTCGGCGCGGCCGCCGCGCGCGCGCAGCGGTCGCGCCGCCGGAAACTGGCCCGATGCCGCGTCGATTTTGCACATATTTGGTCAACTCATGACGCTATTCGCCGATTTGCAAACAGGTGGTCGGCCCGGCAACCGGCCGGTACACCCAAGGCCGCCCGGCAGGCGCGCGCGCCGGCCCTCTCTCTGACATCACTGCCGACCAATCGGCGCGCGCCGCCGTGATGTCATCCCGTGACGTCGCCACATGACGTCACGCATAGTTGAACGAGCGCCATGAGGCGCGCGACTGGCGGCGCGTCACAGGCGTGACGTTGCATGACGACGGGTGAGTTGCCCATACAGGGGCCGGCTGGCGGCGCGGCGGCGTTGGTTTTGGAGGCTCGACCGACGCGGCGGCCGGCCGTCAGACGAGAGGGCGTCGCCGCCGTCCGTCTGCCCTGTGACCTGCTTCTCCGGAGCCAAGTGCCGACCGACCAGTCCGACCGACGACGCGCCGCAGGCTCCAACACACGCCACCCCGGATATTGTGACGTGCCGTCCGGTACAGTTCGAGGCGGTCGGCGTGCAGAGCCTCCGTCGGCACACCTGCTCAGCCGAGCAGCTTCAGCCGTGCTCTCTCTCTCTCTCTCTCTCTCTCTCTCTCTCTCTCTCTCTCTCTCTCTCTCTCTCTCTCTCTCTCTCTCTCCCCCGCCTTCGTCAACGGCCGACGTCGCACGTCACTGGCCGGTTGGCGTTGACCAAGCTACACCTGTGGCGTCGGCGCGGCGGCCGGTCGATGAGGTTCGAGGCGGCCGGCACACGTGCGATGACGTCACAGCCGAGGCCGCCTGACGACCGTGCCATCAGCCGACCACTGGCACCGACGGCAGGCGCCGGCCACGGTCGGAAGTGGCCGTGCGTGCGCCTGGGGTGGGGGTGGACGGGGGGGGGGGGCGAGGGGCCAACGTTGCAGCTGACCCGCAGCGAGACAGCACGAAGGACAGCTCGGAGGAATCCCTTAGTTGTGAGCATTTGTACGTCACACGGACAGAGGTCCATGTTGACAATCAGAAAAGTGCAAATTCTCGCGCGTAGCAACCGATGACCGGGTTGATGCTTTGCCGACGTGTGGCCAATTAATGAAGTGCGAATGAACGAGAAGTCAACAGCATTACATTGATTGCATGACTCCACATTGTGACAACATCGGATACTGGGCCCTCATCTCCTCATTGTTGTCAGGTTTGGATAGCGTTGTGCAGCTACGCATGGCCCTGTTGACGGCGTTGATGACGTCAGACGACAGGACACAGCACATGAGTACGGGGTGAAGGCTACGTCAGCAGTGATGAACACGACAGGAGCACAGAGTAAAGGCTACGTCAGCAGTGATGAACACGATAGCAACACAAGGACCAGCACACATTTACTTTAGAATATAAATTGCTGCTGTTGATTACTGAGTGCGAGCGAACGCACTGTGACTCTCGTATCGTACAGAGGCGCCCCCAGGATTTTTTTTTTGCGCGGGGTGGGGTGGGGTGGGGTGGGGGGGGGGGGAGGCGTGAAGGGCCCCACCAGTGCAGTGGCGCGACTAATGTTTTGCTATGGAAGGTGATTGACTATGTCAAACTTCCTGAAAAACTGAAAGACTTCTGGGATTTCTGATACTTCACTCGAACGTTTAAGGTATTTTCAACTTTTTCTGTCACACTGAGAAAAAAAAAACATAGTTTTTCCCTTGGAGGAGTGTGGGTGCGGTGCGCTGGATACCATATATAGGACAATTCGGTTAAGAAAACACGCACAATATATTTCAATGAATGAAAATACCATTTCTCCCAAATGTGTTACGACTAATACCTTTGAAAAAAATAGTTTTGATCTATACATTCAAGGTTAACAAAAGAGCTGTGCCATTTAATTGATCATTATTTACGTGCGAGTAGGACCAGACCCTCCTCTTCCCCCGAACCGACGGACACCCCACCACCGCCTCCAACCGAACAATCCCCATCCCCAACTCAACGGATACCCCTCCCTCCTCTTTAACTGACAGACGCTCTTCTATACCCCGCCCTTCACCTCAACGGATACCACTACCCTGCCCGACCCTTCCACCCCTCCAATCGATGGACACATACCCTTCCACCTCCCCGATCACACAGCCAAAACATAGTCCCCCAGCGACAGGGTCAGCACAGGGGTGCATTTAGAAAACAACTGCTGTGCGCCAGGCGTGGCCACCCACCTGCAGTGATGGTGGGGAAGCTGCTGAAGAAGGAGGGTATGTCGGAGCCAGCCGTGGCCGGCGTGTCGAGACCGTCGAGACCGTCCTCTGCGCCGCACAGCGGCGGGCTCAGCGGCGACAGCGGCTCCTTGTAGCTGTCGAAGCCGAGCAGGCTGAAGTGCGGCTCGGCCAGACTAGGCGCTGACACCAGCTCGCCTCCATCCATGATCATCTTGACCGGGTGGGCGGAGGCACCTGTCGGCAGCAGGCGGCGCGAGCTGCGGCGACACGTCCCACCTCGGCCGACCAGCACCACCGACTGACCGCCACCGCCTGGCTTACTCCACTATACGCGGCATGAATGGGCGCTATCGAGCCGGTCGGCAGCCAATGGCGAGCCGCCAAACCGGTGACGTCACCACTTCCGACGTCACATGTGTATTTATATCTGGCAGGATTGCTTGGATGTTTGTGGGAAAATAGGTAGAATTAAATGGGAAATTGATTGTTTCTGCAGGCATAAACGCTTTATATGGACATATTTATTGGTAATTCAGCTGGATAAGCTAACCGTTGTGCGAACTACCCGACCACCGTATCTCTAACAAGATCGATACCGACTGGTGTTAGCCAGCAGCGCAAGCTCCGCCCTCTTCCGCCGCTGTGCAATGGGAATTCAGAAGCGGAAAGTATGACATCACGTAAAGCGTGATATCATTGAATTCATCTGCGCCGCGCTGCAAGAATTGGCGGAAGACCTGTTGGCGGAACGCCGTGCCGACGGATGTGGTAGTGGGGCCGCCTGGGACGGAAGGGGCCCGGATAAACACAGGCTCGCGGATCCAGAACATCCAGGTCGCACCCGTCGAGTGCCGTGATGCATTCACACGCCATGAGGTCACAGAAGCGCGCTGAATTGCTAATCTCCTACAAGCACCCGAATGTGCGTAATTTACACTCTGTGTTAACGATGGCATTGATCATGGTCGTGAACAATATTGCGGTAGGATTGATAAATATGGTGCTTAAATTTGCTGACGTCATTACGCGTAGGAATGGCTAACAAGGTACATGAATCTAGCAATATTGAACATAGAAGATCTTTTAAAAAATGGGCGGTTAAACTTGGTTAAACTTGGTTGAAAAATGTCTTCATACATAATTCATGGTGGTGAAACAGAGTTAATCTTCCTCATATAGTTCATGGTGGTCAAAATTAATGGAAACGAAGTATGAAGTTGACCTTCATTGGCAAGGAAGGTTGCCCCGGGAGCGCAGTTGGTTGGAGCGCTGGCCTGCTCTGGTCTCCCCTGTCCTGGCGACACAGGGTTCGAGTCGCTTCGCGCGCTCGCCTTTAGCCTCCGGCTGGGAGGGTCAGTTGGCAGCTGGCCCGATGAGGTCGGGGACGAGCTTCCGGGCGGCTGTGTCGGTGCACTGACAGCACGTTAAACTTTCGGTCAAAATTCCGCCGTTGAGCTGGAATTAATGGATCGGGTGGTGGGCCAGAGTCCACGCAACAAGCTCTGCTTAGCAATAGGACCCTGGCTCATAAAGCCACCCCAGCAAGAACTCGGATTAATTTTGTTTAAGGAAGCGGTAGAAATAGAGCAAAAAGCACTTCATAAATTACTCGAGTTTCTGTTCTAGACCATCGTCAGGAGTGAGGCGCACAGGTCGAAAGTAGAATCATGCAATTGAAAACACCATGAGAAACACACGCCGAATTGCGACTGCATCCTCGCTTCCGCCGGCGACAATTACCAAAATTACCAACACCTAAAACATCAAAATACGAACTTCAGTCAGCGATATTCAAACACCGTTCTGGAAGGTAATCGCTAAGCTGCACTACAAGCAGCATCTATCGCGACGGAAGGGGAGGGGCGTCTGAAAGGCTACAGCAAGTGACAAGGAGGTGGTGAACTAGTGAGACTATGCTAATAACAAAAACAGCTATGTGTGTTGATAGTGGGATGACACCGATGAAAACTGAACACAAATATTCAGGCCAGCGTATATCTCTGCCCGTGCCAAATATCTCGAGAACAAAATTTCGCTTGGTTCCAGCGTAGCGGACCCGTGGCTGCCGATCATGTATTACCTCATGATTATTGATCATGTATTACCTCATCATGTATTACCTCATGATTATTGATCATGTATTACCTCATCATGTATTACCTCATGATTATTGATCATGTATTATCTCATCATGTATTACCTCATGTATTACCTTAAATCGTTCAAAGACACGTCTTAATCGTGCATCGCTCAGATGTTCGCCACCCTCCTTGTCTCTTGGTACAGCTTTTGTGGCTTCGTGTAGAATATCTTCTGTACTTTTCCAGTTGCCATGCTTGGACATGAACACTACTGAAACTAATGGAATAATTTATAATTCGCATCACTGTTTGAATACTTCCAATGGGTGAGGGTCAAACCTGGGACCCAACTCTCATACGTGTCCAGTGACGAGCCGGACAATGTTGTTGACGTGTTAGAGAATAGCAATGTAAAATACTG
Organism: Ashinkailepas kermadecensis; assembly: GCA_034440615.1. Taxonomy (NCBI): domain Eukaryota; kingdom Metazoa; phylum Arthropoda; class Thecostraca; family Neolepadidae; genus Ashinkailepas; species Ashinkailepas kermadecensis. The sequence goes on along the minus strand of JAOTOM010001419.1, from coordinate 6,076 downwards.
CATGATTGTGTTACAGATAGAGCGAGACAGGGAGGAGCCCAGTGAGACAGGGAGGAGCCCAGCCAGACAGGGAGGAGCCCAGCCAGACAGGGAGGAGCCCAGCGAGACAGGGAGGAGCCCAGCCAGACAGGGAGGAGCCCAGCCAGACAGGGAGGAGCCCAGCCAGACAGGGAGGAGTCCAGCCAGACAGGGAGGAGCCCAGCCAGACAGGGAGGAGCCCATCCATACAGGGAGGAGCCAAGCCAGACAGAGAGGAGCCCAGCCAGACAGGGAGGAGCCCAGCGAGACAGGGAGGAGCCCAGCCAGACAGGGAGGAGCCCAGCCAGACAGGGAGGAGCCCAGCCAGACAGGGAGGAGCCCAGCGAGACAGGGAGGAGCCCAGCCAGACAGGGAGGAGCCCAGCCAGACAGGGAGGAGCCCAGCCAGACAGGGAGGAGCCCAGCGAGTGCTTGTCCTCTTGTCATGCCTTGGATCCTCCGAAAGTTTTACAAAGTGTTTGGCTTGCTACATTGAAAAATTGAGTATTTTCCCGGATAGTGTCGCAGCTCGCAACACTTGTGCTATGGGAGAATTAGGCGATATCACGATATTAAGCACGATACAGAACATTGTAGTTGCAGCAAATAGGGAAGTGAAGAACATTATGCTCATTACAATTAAACAAGCAAATATTTCCAATGAGCACAGCATATTTCGGCTGCTGGCCTTTATCAACTGTCAAAACAGTTGATAAAGACCAGGGCATACACAGTGGAGAGTTGATAAAGACCAGAGCCAAATATACTGTGTTCATTAGGGATATATATTTTTCGAAATCCTGATGGGAATACGCTTATTTACATTCCTTTTTATTATAATTAGGTAGTGTAATATTGTATAATACTCCTACCCTTTAATAGCGTGTCTTTTCTCACCGTGCAAATCCTACTTTAATAGTCCTTTGGAATTAGACAGGCAGTGTGCACACCAGTTTGCCCTGCTACGCTCCACTTCTTCGTGCAAAGCAGGCCGGCCACTTGCATTAGTCGGAGGAATATCCCGATACCAAAACCAACAACTAGGCTTTACGTCGACAGGAGAAATATCCCGACATCGAAACCGACAGATAGCCGATGTAGTTACCCCAGCATGATATTTTAATACCAATTTCCAAATGCCAGCGTTGACTGCTGGTGTGTCAATCACCACGACAGAGCACGTGTATACGCGCCGTGTGCAAACGACCACGACAGAGCACGTGTATACGCGCCGTGTGCAAACGACCACGACAGAGCACGTGTATACGCGCCGTGTGCAAACGACCACGACAGAGCACGTGTATACGCGCCGTGTGCAAACGACCACGACAGAGCACGTGTATACGCGCCGTGTGCAAACGACCACGACAGAGCACGTGTATACGCGCCGTGTGCAAACGACCACGAAAGAGCACGTGTATACGCGCCGTGTGCAAACGACCACGACAGAGCACGTGTATACGCGCCGTGTGTCAGTCACCACGACAGAGCACGTGTATACGCGCCGTGTGCAAACGTACCAGAAGTGCACTGAATATCGATCGGCACACGTGTGCCTCCGTTCAGGTACGACCTTCTTGTCCGGGGACCAGCTGAGCCGCGACAAAAAGCACCCAACAGCGACGCACCTGGAGCGGTGACCGATTGTGGCCAGCTGATTGTTTTTCCACGGGCGTCGGAAGTCGAACAGGGGCGCACTTGTGCCACGTCCGGTTGTGCTCAATGTGCCGATTAAATGTCAGTTGGGTGCAGGCGCACCGGGCACACTTGGCCGCTTGGCCTCTGACCTCAGGTGGCCGGGGCACCGCTACGGGCGCCCGCCATTTGCCAGACGCCGCCGCTTTATTCACAGTTGATTGTAGTGTAGTCGTGCAGGATGTGGAGGTGGGTGGCGGCTCTGAACACTTAAAGAGCTCGTAAAGCTGGTCGGGAACGCTGCCACGTAAGGCCGTGATATTGCCATGGTTTGTGTCGGATAGTGTCTCGTTTTGTTCTGTTCCAGGTGGCGTCATACAATATGTGCTCACACAGTGCCGTGCGTTTGTCTTTGCACGTGCGGAGATCTCCAGAACACCTATGATCTCAAGATAAAGGAATGCGTTGTTTCACACAGTGCGGCTAGGATGTACAAATAACATCATCAACATAATTGGGCTAAACACAGTTTGAATTGGTTAATATTTTGGGTTATGTCAAACTGCTCTACAATGTATTGCCACCGGAAAACTTAAGGTTTGGCAAGGCAAGGCAACCAAGAGCCATCTAATTTAATCAACATTCCCCAAGAGAAAAGTGTCAAAATGTATCGTCCTTTTGAGAGCGATAGGCACATTTGCGGTGCCCAGAACAGGCTACTCAGCATGGCCGCTCCTTCATCTCGGAAAATAAAACAAACCATGCGATGATCGTGTGCTTGGTCAGAGGTAGGGAAGTAGCATAAAATGTTTCCTAAAATAATTTAATAATCGCGCTATGATCGCGTGATAAAAACTGCAAGGGGTGAAAGAGCGCGCTGTCCGGAAAAAACAAAACCATGAACATCAAAATAATATACGCATCCAATTTTTAGACATTATTTTTGACAAGGTGACCTCCAGAACAGGTACTTCCAAGCTAGACTAATCCACAAGAAAAAAAAACTGTTCAACATGCTAAAAAAACGCCTAGGAATGAGACGAACAGCATTGGACGATTCGTGGATATACCTGTGGTACAATACACATGTTATGTACATGACAATTTCTTCGGGGAGGGGAGGGGAAAAATAGTTAGATGCGGTCAAACAGCCACCCCGTAGGTTAGCAGTATGCATACTTAATTGTCACATGTATGCATACTCGCTGCATGTATGCTCACCGGTATCAAAACTATGAATATGAATATAGATATTGAAAGGAGACAATTTCCTTTAATCACAAAATTCACTCAATTACGACTGAGTGTTTGGCTGTTTGGAACATGGAACTCAGGAGATATGAATCCAACATGGAACATAGAGAACATGGAACCCAACTTGAGAAATGTTAGCTCGCAAGTTTTTACTTGCAATGTGCTCAGATTCTAATAAAGCAGGATGTGTATTTTGGGCTTTTTGGATTTACGCTTTCGCGTACGATTCCCTTCCATTGCATGCACTGTGTCTGCAACCAGGGATGTGTCATAGTAAATATGGAGAAGAGGGAGTGAAATAGTTTCAAGCTTGATTTGATCTAGTGCACTGTCATGATTCTAACGGTTAATTGTATATATCATCAGGGATGGTCGCGCCAGATCATTTCAATTATGTAAAGTTTCATACTTGACTAATCCTCAAAAAGCATGAGTTGAGTACCATATAAATAGTCACGAGTCAATGCCTTAAGAGGATCCGAAAGGTAAATACCTCCAAGTTTGGATAATACCGAGACGTGAGCTATATTGCACTTACATATCACATTGCGTAGAGCGAGCAAACATTTGAAAAATATCAAATGTTCAACATTCGACATTCGAACATTCAACAGCATGATCCCGCCCCAACACCACCAACTTGCCCCGACAACCATGATCACGCCCCAACGCCACCAACTTGCCCCGACAACCATCATCACGCCCGAACGCCAACAACTTGCCCCGACAACCATGATCCCGCCCCAACACCACCAACTTGCCCCGACAACCATGATCCCGCCCCAACGCCACCAACTTTCCCCGACAACCATGATCCCGCCCCAACGCCACCAACTTGCCCCGACAACCATGATCACGCCCCAACGCCACCAACTTGCCCCGACAACCATCATCACGCCCCAACGCCACCAACTTGCCCCGACAACCATGATCCCGCCCCAACGCCACCAACTTTCCCCGACAACCATCATCACGCCCCAACACCACCAACTTGCCCCGACAACCATGATCCCGCCCCAACGCCACCAACTTGCCCCGACAACCATGATCCCGCCCCAACGCCACCAACTTGCCCCGACAACCATCATCCCGCCCCAACGCCACCAACTTGCCCCGACAACCATGATCCCGCCCCAACACAACGGGCTTGTAATTGGTGGTGCTGGCGTTATGTTTGGAACATCTCGGGATGTGTTCCGAAGAGTCACCGATGTGTGAGTGGCGTCGTAGTAGACTCACGAGAAACGTGCCGACAAGCATATATATGCAGAACAACATTCTGCTAGACGAAATCGGCGGTGTGTATCGCGGCCGCCGGCAGTATAAGGGATGTCACACGGCAGTCGCCAGAGATGGGTCATCACTCAGTGTGGCGGGGTTTGGCAGGGGGTGTCGCGGCCGCCGGCAGTATAAGGGATGTCACACGGCAGTCATCAGAGATGGGTCATCACTCAGTGTGGCGGGGTTTGGCAGGGGGTGTCGCGGCCGCCGGCAGTATAAGGGATGTCACACAGCAGTCGCCAGAGATGGGTCATCACTCAGTGTGGCGGGGTTTGGCAGGGGGTGTCGCGGCCGCCGGCAGTATAAAGGACGTCACACAGCAGTCACCAGAGATGGATCATCACCCAGTGTGGCGGGGTTTGGCAGGGGGTGTCGCGCCGCCGGCAGTATAAGGGATGTCACACGGCAGTCACCAGAGATGGGTCATCACTCAATGTGACGGGGTTTGGCAGGGGGTGTCGCGGCCGCCGGCAGTATAAGGGATGTCACACGGCAGTCACCAGAGATGGGTCATCACTCAGTGTGGCGGGGTTTGGCAGGGGGTGTCGCGGCCGCCGGCAGTATAAGGGATGTCACACGGCAGTCACCAGAGATGGGTCATCACTCAGTGTGGCGGGGTTTGGCAGGGGGTGTCGCGGCCGCCGGCAGTATAAGGGATGTCACACGGCAATCATCAGAGATGGGTCATCACTCAGTGTGGCGGGGTTTGGCAGGGGGTATCTCGGCCGCCGGCAGTATAAGGGACGTCACACAGCAGTCACCAGAGATGGGTCATCACTCAGTGTGGCGGGGTTTGGCAGGGGGTGTCGCGACCGCCGGCAGTATAAAGGACGTCACACAGCAGTCACCAGAGATGGATCATCACTCAGTGTGACGGGGTTTGGCAGGGAGTGTCGCGGCCGCTGGCAGTATAAGGGATGTCACACGGCAGTCGCCAGAGATGGGTCATCACTCAGTGTGACGGGGTTTGGCAGGGAGTGTCGCGGCCGCCGGCAATATAAGGGATGTCACACGGCAGTCGCCAGAGATGGGTCATCACTCAGTGTGACGGGGTTTGGCAGGGTGTCGCGGCCGCCGGCAGTATAAGAGACGTCACACGGCAATCATCAGAGATGGGTCATCACTCAGTGTGACGGGGTTTGGCAGGGGGTGTCACGGCCGCCGGCAGTATAAGGGATGTCACACGGCAGTCGCCAGAGATGGGTCATCACTCAGTGTGACGGGGTTTGGCAGGGGTGTCGCGGCCGCCGGCAGTATAAGGGACGTCACACAGCAGTCACCAGAGATGGATCATCACTCAGTGTGGCGGGGTTTGGCAGGGGTGTCACTGCCGCCGGCAGTATAAGGGATGTCACACGGCAGTCGCCAGAGATGGGTCATCACCCAGTGTGGCGGGGTTTGGCAGGGGGTGTCGCGGCCGCCGGCAGTATAAGGGATGTCACACGGCAGTCGCCAGAGATGGGTCATCACTCAGTGTGACGGGGTTTGGCAGGGGTGTCTCGGCCGCCGGCAGTATAAGGGACGTCACACAGCAGTCACCAGAGATGGATCATCACTCAGTGTGGCGGGGTTTGGCAGGGGTGTCACTGCCGCCGGCAGTATAAGGGATGTCACACGGCAGTCGCCAGAGATGGGTCATCACCCAGTGTGGCGGGGTTTGGCAGGGGGTGTCGCGGCCGCCGGCAGTATAAGGGATGTCACACGGCAGTCGCCAGAGATGGGTCATCACTCAGTGTGGCGGGGTTTGGCAGGGGGTGTCACGGCCGCCGGCAGTATAAGGGGATGTCACACGGCAGTCGCCAGAGATGGGTCATCACTCAGTGTGGCGGGGTTTGGCAGGGGGTGTCGCGGCCGCCGGCAGTATAAGGGATGTCACACGGCAGTCACCA
>JAOTOM010001418.1:0-68063 GCA_034440615.1 Ashinkailepas kermadecensis | reverse complement strand
GTGAGGCACGGCGCGGCGGCGAAGTGTGGGATCACTGCGACGGTGGCTGTGACGGCGGCTTTGTCGGCAGCACAATGTCCCAGAGGAGTTGTGTCATGGCCCGTGACGGCGACTGTGTCGGCAGCTGTGACGCTGGTCGTGACGGCAGTGTGTCGGTGGCCGTGACGGTGGCTGTGTCAGCGGCTGTGTCGATGGCCGTGAAGGTGGCTGTGACGGTGGCTGTGACGGTGGCCGTGAAGGTGGCTGTGTCGGTAGTCGTGACGGCGGCTGTGTCAGCGGCTGTGTCGATGGCGTGACGGCGGCCGTGAAGGTGGCTGTGTCGGTAGTCGTGACGGCGGCTGTGTGTCGCAGCTGTGACGCTGGTCGTGACGGCAGCTGTGTCGGTGGCCGTGACGGTGGCTGTGTCAGCGGCTGTGTCGATGGCCGTGGACGGTGGCTGTGTCGGTGGCTGTGTCGGTGGTCGTGACGGCGGCTGTGTCGGCAGCTGTGTCGATGGCCGTGAAGGTGGCTGTGTCGGTGGTCGTGACGACGGCTGTGTCGGCAGCTGTGACGGTGAGGCACGGCGCGGCGGCCAGTGTGGGATCGCTGCGACGGTGGCTGTGTAGGTTGGTCGTGACGGCGGCTGTGTCGGCAGCTGTGACGGTGAGGTACGGCGCGGCGGTGTTTGGGATCGCTGCGACGGTGCCGGCTTTGTTTACTCAGCAGCGACCCCGGCACCGACAAATGACATTCTCAGGCGGCGGCGGCGCGCTGTGTCCAGCTGCCAGGCGTCCATCGGCCGCACGTCGGCCCCCACTGTGTAAACAATCGCCGGCTCTCTGGCCGCCGCCCACCGGCCGGCTCTGCGGCGATGAATGGCCGCCGCCGCGTCGCCTCTCGGCGCAGGCCGCGCCGGCCGCGTCGCGCCGCACATGTGGCCTCGCGCGCGCTTGTGTTCCGCAGTTCGGACGGCCGCTGCGAGAGTCGGCCGCGCGGGATGACTCGCGCTGTCGATCAGGTTACCGGCGGTTACCCACGCTGTCAGGGGGCCGACACTGTCCGCCGACTGGGCGCCGCGCCGCGCCGCGCCGCGGGCCGTCGACCCGGTCAGGACGCCGCTGCGGCCCTCGCTCAGAGACGCTCCCGTGCCCGCCCCACTGCGCCGACGCCGGGATGAGGGTCGGGTCGCGCTCCATCGCACCCGAGCTGGTAGCGAGGCAACGCGCCCAGTGCATGGGTCGTGTTTGGTGCAGCCCGAGCAGCTCAGGTCGGTGGGTACATGGGGACGAGTGGTCTGAGGGTAAGATGCTCGTCTCACAATCGAAAGGTTGTGGGTTCGAGTCTAAATTGTCGCTACTCTTCGCCCGCGACCAATCGGCGTGAGAGATTGGTCGACATCAACGGTCGACGTGTCGTAAAACCAATAACCAAGTCGGTGGCACTGGACTGCTTGCGACGATCACTCGGTCGCGTTCTGGGCGTGTGATCGATTGGAAGGGCGCGGTGTCCTTTGTGGGCGGCTGCAAGTACCTGTCAGTTTTGATGGAAGTGTATCATTGTGGACATCACAATTCACAGCCGTCCGCTTCGTACTTAATATATGCGACTCCAGCATAATGCTGCATAACACTATCCAGGAGCGCCAACAGGATTTTTAGGAGCGCGACCACTCCCCTCCTCCCAGAAAGTCGCTATGCCGTCACCGCTTTCGGCGTGCGAAGCGCGCAGAAAATTTCTCGTTTAGCATGGTACAAATCTCAATCTCGGACATCCGTCCCATCTTAGTATGACTAGTTGTGTTTGGTACAGAGGGAGGGAGAGGCCTGTACAGAAGATACCACAAGGCGTTTGGCCAGATCCTGACCTTGGCACGCATTCAGAATATTGCGAGAACAGTGATTGTTCTCCATTACTGACTGCAGTTGCCTGAGCGCAAAGCGGAATAGTTTATTTTAAAATGATCGATAGTAAGAGGGACACGGTCCACGGTCCACGATCTTCACGGTCTTTCTTGCAATAACAATATTAAAAGTTGCTTGAGCCTTGTCCCGAAATGATGAAATCTAGCTGTGGATTAGAAAGTTACAGTTCTAGTTGTTCAATGTTTAATGGTTTCAGAGTGAAATTTGTGGCAGAACAGCTGGATTTCAGGTAATCCGAGAGCTACGATTAGATGATCAGGATAAGCATATTTGCTATCTTTTGTATCACTTGGTTAACTTTCTTCTCACCACACTTCGGAAAAGTAGAATGCCTGCGAAAAATACCTTGAACCAGTGCTGATTCTCGTACGGTAGTACCTTGATCCAGTGCTGATCCTCGTAGAGTGGTACCTTGATCCAGTCCTGATCCTCGTAGGGCGGTACTCTGCATACGGTGGATTTACTCAGCTGATGTGTCCAATGACTACTTCGTAATCTGCAATTGCATGTGTGTTATTCGAGATAGATGCAATTACATGTGTGATCGGAGATAGACAATTGCATAGTGCCTTCCCTGGCAATTGAAGCTTTTGTACCAAATGCGCAGATCTTCCGATTCAAATGGAAACGACTGGTTGATGAACGAAAACGCATCCCAAAGCCAGGATGAAATACTGGCAGATATGCCGAAACGTATTGTTCTACTCATCTCCGAATATGATTTAACTATTATCTTACTTCGTCCTTACCTGATAATGCCAATATAGTAATTTTCATTCGGTAATTGACCCACAAAAGGCCATTCGTGTCGCTTAAATGGCTTCGCAATGTCCGAGGCGTTTCCGGATGTACTGTATTTCAGGTACACACTTCTTGAGTGTGCAAATACAAGCGTCACTTCCGGACACCAGTTGGAGAAGCAGAGGAACATAGCGTTTGTCCGTTTGTGATCCCTGCAATTAAATGTTACCTACAAGCAAATATATCCAAAAGCAGAGGTTGATTGCAGCCATTTTATCATTATAAATACAAAAAGTGCACGCTGCCCATCCACTCCGTAGCCATTTGCATTAACATAGTTGCACCAAATCATCCCACAGAAGAACTAACAGTGCCTTTACTTTTCCATGTGATGAAAGTCCCTGAATAGAACAGAGGGAAAGCACTGCATAACATGTTGCAACTCTAGCTTCCTGACCCATCCATATTGCAAGACGTAGACGTCAATGAGCATGCGGTTATTCAAAATATTGGTTGAGCCAAATTGGTCTTGAGAGGTGATTCAATCCGTCCAACACCGATAGCATTCATGGTTAAGTTCCCCAACACTTTGCCCACCAATTCCTAGTTCTTATTAGTTTGCAAAAGCTTCTTAACTCAGCTAAATGTCCACATCAGTACTAGGTGCGTGTTAATTAGCTGACGCAGGTAAGCGTACATCATGCATTGGCATAGGATGGTAATAACGGCTAATTGCTGCACAACCGATCCACGTTTGCAGAGTGTGAAGGGTACCAAAGTCATCCAGTTGGCAGGTTCCCGGTAATGTTTAGCCTGTCATTAGTGAAAAGCTGTAAACTAGATTAGGTATATTATTTTAAAGTTATACCTGGTTTAATGCGCATTTTTCAATTAGAGGGTAACCATTCATATGACAAGTTGCCAAAAGGGACGTTTGCCAATCACCAGGGATACCCAGTCACAATCACCACCACAAATCGAATTGTGCATCCATGCATCCTGCGCATTGGTGGGCGTTACGCATACAAGTAGGATATCACATCGTGCATGTTCATAGTAGCAATGGATGTATACCATCGTCGCATTAACTGTTAACATATTCACCCTGTGAACACTCGCCAACAATGTATGCAAGGTCCACTGACCTACACGTCGATATTTCTAGACTAGACATTGCACCCAAAAGCTGCCAGTAATGCATTCCGGGACACCCGGGGAATACTAACAAAGCAATTTGAACGGGCGAGAACCGGAAGTACTTTTCGAAAAACGCTTAATGTGAAACAGGATATTGCTTCTCGTCTTTAAAAGAAAAGGAATCCAGTGGCAATGCCATTTGCATTTATGGCTTCATTTCTTGTAGCACAATTATATTACCCATAGTTTTTGGCTTTTGCTTACTTCCTAGAAGCCGCTACTTACTCCCAGGAATCTTCCCCTAAGGACGCACCCGATGGTCTTGCGGGGGCTTATAGTGGCATGTCTCAGCACTTCTCTGTGGAAAGCCGGAGTATTTGTGTAGTAAATACGAGTCTTATTTGCGGCTAAAGGGGAAGGCAGCTCCTCGACCTTTGGTGCGCCTCTGCCGCCACTCACTCCTTAGAAGCCGCATACTGGCTTTGGGAATGTGGGACATCTGAGCGGTTCGTCCATTGGACAGCAACATAACCACCAACCAACCCCCCCCCCCCCAAAAAAAAAACTACTACAATATCAAGATGAGAAGAATATCAAGGAAACAGATGTATTTTTCAAAAACTGAGTACAAGATTGCAATCAGAGGATTGCACTGAATACGTGAATCACGAATATTGCAGAGGTGCAAAAAAGTGCCCTCTTGCCCTCCATAGAGGGTAGCAGATGGACCTGATAACGCAACTCCTTGGTAGCACAATGTTGTCGAAAACATTAGCAGTCCCCACTGTGAATGGATGTTTCATAAAAATGAAGATGCTAACCGAAATTGCATGTATTAACTTGGAAAAATTGTAGCAGGGGTGGATCCAGGAATTTTCAGCAGGTGAAGGCACTTGTCTGGAGTAGCACCATTTCATCGGAGGGCCACCACTGCGAAAGTCCCCGGAACGACGCATTCGGCAAAAAATCGTTGAACGGGGGAGGGGAGTGCACTCCAGCATGCTGAAGTGGCACCTTTTCGTCTTAGGGACCGGGGGCATCGGAACAGACGAAAGAAGCCAGGAAGAAGGCACTAAGAATGCTTCGGGCAATAAATAGGAATGTATCATACAAAAGTGAGGAAGTCATCAGGAAGCTGTACTGTGCATATGTCAGGCCACATTTGGAATACTGTGTCCAAGCTTGGTCCCCTAGTCATGAAAAAGATTGTTGGCTTTTAGAGAAGAGAGAGTACAAAAGAGGGCAACACAAATGGTTAATGGTATAAGCAACCTGGCATATGAGGAAAGATTGAAGAAATTGAATATGTTTTCACTTAGATATAGAAGGCTGAGAGGAGATCTCATCGAGGTCTTTAAATTTGTTCATGGTCAGGAACAGGGATATCTCATGGAACTGTTTGAAGTTAACAGAGATGATGCAATTAGAGGTCATCAATTCAAAATTAAAGTTAATCACAGCACGACAAGGTTAAGACTGTCTTTCTTCAGCAACAGGGTAGTAGAACACTGGAACCAGCTGCCAGAAACCATTGTCAGTAGCAGCACACTGAACATCTGTAAAAACAGCATAGACAATCATCATAGGAATAGAGGGCTTGCTTTTCGGTATTCCAGGGAGGGCTGATCGACGGATTTGGTGGGCAACTGGTTCAGTGTCCAGAGTGCAACCAAGAAGGGCCCTTGTGGCTAATAGTTGCACTGATCTTTTATGTCTTTATGTCTTTATGTCTTTTCCTCCGAGAGGTGAGCCTTTGGCTAAGAAATCCCTGAAGTGGAAGGTGGGCGGATGCACTCGAGCCTTCCTGGAGGGGAGCCACCTTTCCATGCGGAGGGATACATGCCACCACTGCTCTCCCACCCCCTGTATCCGCCTCTGTTTAGAAGACATTTGGGGATAGCACTTCGTGTTGTGGCAGCAACAGTTCCTATCCTATATTATTTTACCGTAAGTCTTATAAATCTGATTGGTCGAATACCAGGGAAACGTAAGCTGATTAGTGCGATGGTTGAGATAGGATACCACATTGAACAAAGTGATGGCCCTTTTACACTCTCGAGTCGTTTGACCTGAGACAAAGTATATCAGGTATCTAGCGATAAAGCATGTAGAAGCATTTTGTGGAAGATGATTTTGTAAAAGAAGTCTTGGGTTTTGATTTTACAGCTCATGTATCGGAAATTTCAACGAAAATTCGCTACATTTATATTAATTGTGTTTCTTATGACTCTATACACATGGGATACATTTCCGCACTAACAGGCAGGTTGGTGTACATAACTTTATAAATTCATGTTCGATGATGGGGATGTGAAACGAGAAATTCTGACCTAAATATGCAAACGTAAGTATGTTTTAATGGTGTGAGGTATAAATACAAAAAAAATAACTTCGTTAACTATTTTCTTAAATCAAAAATATTAAAAACATTTAGCAATAATTAGGCGCCAATACAGTTATGACGCGGCTGCGCCAATCGTGAATTCCTCCATGTCAGCTGCCAACGGATAGGATGAACAGCGACTGGAAACGTGCGTTCATCTCTAATTGTACGTCATGCACCTAATTGTGAGTAACAATGGACTTTAGGGTCCATCGGAGTCCTGGTCATGATTAGGAAAACAGCTTGGTCGAGGATTTCCAACATTAAAACATCATCCCGTCATGAAGACCACAGCCTTCTTCTCTAGCAATTGTTAAGCCATGCATGTGTTTGGCAGAGTTCAAGCTTATTGCTATGTCATAAAAATGTCAAAACCAACTGAAATATTCAAAATGCAGTCTCGAATATCACAAACACAAAGCAAATTATGATCTCCAAATTTATGTCCGATTATCTAAAAACATTCTTCCCAATTCCATGATTCCAAGATATAAATCAAACCATTGTTTTTTTGCAAAATTTAACCCATGTCAATCGTGCAATACTTCCAAAAAATATCCATTACATCATGCCATTGTGGGTCATCTGTGTTGCATGGCTAATGTCCAAGATTCAGTTTTGGAAGGATGGAAAATTTTCCAGATTCCAAAAATACGACTGCTCTTTGAACCTGAACCGCCTGAACATCAATATAAAAAGAAATGGCAGGCATTTCAAAGGGTCATTGAGAAACACCTAGGAACATGGCTGGGTAAATATGTACCTGAAGGTAATTTTTGGACTTCTTGGAATTCCTTTTTCTAATGCAATGTTTATGAATTTGGTTAACATGAAGTGGCCACTCACTTCTTCTGCAGTTGCATACTTTTCAGTTGGCAGGCAAAATAGCACCAGAAATAGGCTTGGAGTTGGGTAATTTGGCATGCAAAGAAATGTTTTTGTAAAATGTGGCATAACCTAACCTAATCTAGCATATCATTAAATGTGAGAATAAGTTAAAAAGAACATTTTCAAGTTTTGCTTTAAAAAATTTCACTTAGAACCCTAACTTAACCTTTTGCTTTCCCTGTTCCCGTGTGATATCTTGGACATCAACATCTGGTGTTTAATGTATGTTTTTGAATCATGGATTTAGAGGAAAATTTGTGGGACTGCCTACTCTGGGAGGATAGTGTCCTTCCTATTTGTAGTATGTGAAACACCTGTGACTTCCAAGTGAGTTGCGAACCTTATGCCAACTAGTAAATCAACAATGAATGTGGCACCAGCCAACCTTCAAACTAGAAAATGGAGGGCATTTTTCCTTTTGGAGAAGACAATCCTCTAGATGGAAAAGATCTAGGACCAGTCGGCTTTTGTTTCATCCCTGTACCCATGGTGTTGTAATGCAATTTGGAAGCTTTATTGTCATGTTATGGTTTTGGCAACCTCAGCTTGTTCTGGCATCTTTTACATTTTATCTACATTCACTTTTAGCAACTGAAATGTGCTGTGACACATTGGTATGTATTGTAGGCACACTGATTTGACTTTCTTGTTTGACATATTGCAGTTCTAGCATACCCAGTGTGTCAATATAATTTTGAACCTTTGTTGTCATGCTGCACCTTTGCACCATTGCTAAACTTGCTAATGCATTGCTTTTATGTGCGTCTATGAATATTTCTTGTCACCAATAAATCAAGGACTGAGAAAAATCAATGTTTGCATTCCCAAGAGTAATTAGGTAGTGATCTGCATCTTCAGTGGCGATATTGTGCACTGGAATGTAAGCATACAGAGGTAAATGCACTAGGTAGGGCCGCATGTGATAGGTAGCAAAACTGGCCTTTGGAATCAAGAGAGGGTATCCGATTGGCACATTTTTGCACCTCTGATCCCCTGCTTTGCAGGAAACACCCCACAAGCTTCTTCCCTGTTACCTCACGTCTAAATTGGTTTGTCTGCAACGACGGTTGACGTCGCGTAAGTATTTCTCAGAATGTATTCCCGGAACCTGGATTTTCCAAGGGCATCCCAATCCGCGGCAACCACGACACACATTTGGCTTTTGCAGTATTCTATAGCCGTGGCTTTTACCGTCATGAGCAGAACAGTGAATTCATGTGCGAAGCGTGAAGGGGAGCAATTAGAGGAAGTTGGCTATGGGACATAAGTATCAGGGAATAATTGCATGCATTCCCTGAACACTTGAGGTTAAGACTGCTCATCTGCACGTAATCATACAAGGAGGGGCATAACATTCAGCAATTGTGCTCCATTCTGCAAGTCATGTCGGGAGGCTCGACTACATGCGTCCGCTCAGGACGACTGTGTGTCAATGCGGACCTGAGCTGCGCCTGTCAGAAGGTTCGACCAAGTGCGTCCGCTCAGCACGACTGTGCGTCGACGCGGGCCTCAACCTACATTCCGGCACAACTCGGCGTGCATTCAATATACCGTATTATATGTCCCTTATCAAAGAAAAGGAAGACCCACCCATTACTATACCATGAATTCCCTTGACTCGATGTATTTTTCCACATGCAGATCTTTCTAGCCGATTAACCAATCGAACCAACACCAAAAATTACTTTACAATTCTTCCGACATCAAACAGACGAACCACGCTCTTCACCTACCAGAACCAAACACTGGAATACCATTAGCAATTTATAGATCGTTCCCGTTGATCGATCGTCGTTTCTTGCCAGCTAACGTTGGGGCGGGCCAAGGGCATGATCGCTTACTCTTCTTGGAAGTACAAAAGAGCAGGGCATGACGAAGATAACAATGACAAGTAGCAACCGACAAACGTTTCACTTGACATGTAAATGTGGCAAACACATGCCCCGCACTCAAAACTTTCCTCTAAAATTTTACTTCATGTCAACTGCCTAATCCCCAGTAAAACTCGGGATGTGGGTAGGCACAGCTAAATAGGCAAAAGGCCAAGTGGCACAAAGTCATATACCACTTGCCACGTGCTCATTATTCGCCGCAAGCGACAGCCGACACAGCACGGGACACCCTTAATGGTCTGCATCGTGGTGAACAGTGCACTCTTCAGTTTCCAACCGCTTAGCCTGGTCATGGTCGAAATCGATAATGCGTCGAAATCTGCGACCTCATAGCGCGATGCAGTGGCAGGCCTTCTGATTGGCTCATCGAAAGAAGCGTCGACGCCACGCTGCGCATAAACACGCTGGACAATAGAGTGCGGTTTACGTGTTTGCGATGCCGTGTGCAGAATACGTTTTGGGCAGTCAAAAGGGGCCGAATAGTTTTCGGGTACGTTCCCGTCTCCCAACCGAAAGGTTGTGGGTTCGAGTCCCACTTGCCGCTACTGTTCACCTGCGACCAATTTGTGTGAGACATCGACGAAGCTATATGACCCGACAATCGATGCGTCGCAAACATTAATAGCGCCACCGGGCAGTCAGAAGCCGCAAGTAACTTCAAATTTTATGGAATACTCAAAATTGGGATAATATGGCATTGGTATGTTAAAAATACAAATACGTACGAATTGGGAATATGGATCATTTAGCCACTTCTGACGAAAGCAATGTACAACAGAACGCGTTTATTTTCCTGTTTCCTTCGTAATGCTGCAATACAGTGCGACATAGTGTTCGATGTGCAATGTGACATGCGATTTCGTGTGGTAATCTTGCCTTAGATTAATCCTACTACTTCATGCTTGTTGCCCTTGTATGATATGCATATGATAGAATATGCAATATAAAGATACAGCATGCATATGCATACATGCATGCACACACACATATATATATATATATATATATATATATATATATATATATATATATATATATATATATATATATATATATATATATATATAGGGCAGGTAGGTAGACATATACACAACAAACAACAATGCGATCGGCGCAGGCCATCGATGGCACAACTCGGGCTGAAACGATGGCCAGACGCGGGCAGCCCACGCAGATCCTGCGCTGAAATTCACATCTGAAACATGGCGGCCCCGTCATACATCGATGACAATCCACAATGAACCCGTGAAAGGGTTGGACGTGGGCAATCCGTATGGTCCCATTTGGGCAGTGCACGCAAATTCTGTGCCGAAAACCATATGGGAAGTAAGGTGGTTGATTGATTGATGGATTGATTATTTGGGTTTAATGGCGCGCCGACTACAAGGCCATTTAGCGCCCATTGATGAGTAAGGTGGCTCCGTGAAGAGGAACCACCGGCAAGCACTTAACGAAACTTTCATATTCATCTCATATCACTGATCGAAATTTTCTGACACATTTGTACAAACACACTTGTTGCAGCACAACATTTCTAAAGCTCTCCCAAATCAAACGTGGGAGTGAAGCAATGCCAAAACATATATTAAATTAATTATGGATACCTGGATTTCTTTCCCCAAGCTTCTTGTCCGGGTGCTGGGAGGATCATGGATCCCAAAAGCAAGTTTCAGAAAAAAACGGAAAAGCGCCAGTGGCCTCGGCCAACCTACTATTAATATTATGCACCTTTCCTAAGTTCATGCCCATAGTCTTTAGAACATATGCTATGTGCTCTCAAGACAAACGCCAAAAAATACAACAAAAAAACGAACGCCAAAAACATGTCAAAATAATACATAAATATATATATATATATATATATATATATATATATATATATATATATATATATATATATATATATATATATATATATATATATATATATATATATATATATATATATATATATATATATATATATATGCATATATATAATACATATACATGCATAATGCATGGGCTGTCGCAAGAAAACGAGGTTGAGCAGCACGGCGACAGACCACGGCAGACCTTCCCGCGACATAGACGGCACTCCCAAGAATGTGGTCGCGCCCGGTCCCGATAAAAATCGGGCCTGCTGCGGCGGCGTCTGCAGTTTTGAGTGGCGTCTGGTTTCGGTCAGGGCGGGACAGGTGCGCGCGCGCGCCATCTACCGCGCCACGGAATTTTCCTTGGCGCCAAACAATAACGGGTATGGCGACAGTGCAACGTCAATGCTGACACAAAGATGGTGACATGTTTCGCTTCTCAGCGAATAATTTACATGAGATATATTACAATGGATATGATTCTGGTCGTCACCACACTGTGTTACATATGTTTGGCGAATATAAATGTTACTACACTGACGTATAAGATCTGCAATTTTCGGCGCACGTTATCATTGTGGGCCAACGAGTGGCATTTTCAGGGCGCACAAGAGGCACGTACCCCACCAATATTTTTCGTGTTCAGTGAATGTCGGTTTCTGATGATTCGACGGAAATAAGTAAGCTTAGCAGGTATGGATCCAGGAATCTTGACGGGATAATTTGGAGGCGTGCCACTGATACCTAAGATTTTCAAGATGTGTATACTAGTGTCTCTGGAGTATTTTTTCAGCCGAAGGCTGAAAAGTGGGTGCACTCGAGCGTTTTTCAAGAGCACAAGAAAGAGTCTTTTCTACTCAGGGGGAGGGTGCCTTCGACGGCAAAAATTAACGGGGTGCACTCGAGCGTGCTGGAAGGGCGCCATTCACAGTTGCGCCACGTCTCCATAAGGGGAGGGGCACGTGTCCCCTGTGGCCCACCTTCGATCCGCCCCTGGTAAGCTTTAATAACTTTAGTGTAAAATTTGTATTGAAGGTAGCCTACACGATGTCTGGAGATATGCGTTGCAGACACGCGGATGAATCGGACGATCCTGGTCTGATCAGCTGAAGCACCGTTGTCGTGATGCCATGAAGTATGTTGAGATGCACGATGAGAGACGAACAATGTTGTATTCATCTGTTCGTATCCAGTGGTCAGTGAGTATTCCGAAATGCGCAGTCCACGACCCTAATTAAACGCATTTACCTCAATCCATATACCGTGGTGCAGAATCTGAATCGTTCTTCCTGGAAAAATCCTGCATTTGTGCGCCCTTAGCAAAATCTGGCATACACCCTTGAGGTCAAGCACTGTAGGGAAGTGTAACCAGTAGAAAAAGCTGAAAGGATTGTTTGCGTGAGCTTTGCTAAATATAAATGGGAATCGAAAGTTCTGTAGCAAATCATTGCCGTTGGATAACATCGCAAATACTTCAACTCCGATGATTACCTTCTTTTGCATAGTGACTTAAACCACAATTCAAAACTGGAACGGTATAAAATGTATCATATATTTACAGTTCATTTGAGCTAAAGAAAAATAACTATAATATTCCTTACTATGCTCATCTTTGAGTGTGGCAATAACTTCAGCAAGGTAAATTCAAAGACATTCTGGTGTCGCATGCAGCGTACTTGTACACAGCTGATATAATGTTTGATATATGTATGACATGTTGCAGGCCCCACGCCGACGGGCATCACCTCGACTGGGATAAGTGTGGACACGTCCACACCCAGCCTCTACCTAATAAGCAGTATAATTCTGAATGCTTGCATCTAAAAACGTCTTAAAAGAGGGTTGAGCTCCCTCACTCCACATGGCAGAACTGCCTCACGATAAAATTACCGGATCCATGTCGTAAACGAAGGAGTGGCGGAGTGTAGCTGGATGTGCCACAAGTATGTATTGCCCCCGCACTGTACGACTTCCGAGCACATCGGATCAGCACTCCTCACCGTGTTTGGGGAAATTAGTGTAGTCTTTAATCTTCAAAGTAAATGTCACGCCTGGTCTAATGTTCCTTCTTCTCACAAGCACCTGGTCACTTGGCTGCAGGTGATTTCACACCTGCAGCATGTTTTTAGTGCACTCCCCAAATGCTCTCCGCAGCTGCCCACTGGTATGCTTCTCAGCCGGACCACGGGGCCGGGCGGCGAGGAGTCACGGCCAGCTGCAGCTCATTTAGCCTCCATTTCAGCTTCGTAAGTTTCAGAAGCCTAAACAACAGGATAATCTGTCTTCAGACCCTTGCGACAGTTCATACTTCAACTGACATGCTTTCGCCACCGCGATTTGTCGTAAGGATCAGATCATTATAACTCATAAAATTCGGGAACGAGTCAGGCAATGCCTTCTTTCCTTGCATCAATGGATGAGATATGTTAGAAACATCTACGTCTTTTGTTTTTACTTGCGGTGACTGATTACATGCTAAGTACACTCGGCTGTGCATTTGTACCGCATCTCACGGTTCAGCGGTGTATGTGCAATCGAACATTAAACTCATGATTCGTTGTAGGTATGCACAATTCAAAACAGAGGGACACATTATATTATGGGCTGATGAAGATGAATCTGAGTTTCATAGGCATCAGCTCATACCGATAGCAGTTCAACTCAGCTCATGTTTCTCAACTTCCAAACTTTCACGGGTGACAAGTATTCGATTCATCCATGCGGTAGACCGCACACCTGCTGAGTCAATTATTCTTCATGGAGTCGAAACAACCGGTTTCCTCACTGAGATTGCACACCGTGCAGCATGTTTCCTCGTTGCTTGCATGACCACCAAGGCTGCATGCCTCTTGCGACAAGGAGCCGATGGCCAAGCAGATCCAGTGGTGAAGTCTCACCTCAAAGAGAGGGGCTGTGGGTTCGAGGCTCATTGCCTCCGGGCCATTTGGCCAGACATGACTAATTGGATGGATTTAGTGGCGATGCCAGACGTCCCATAACTTGAGCGTGACATAAGTCATCAAGTCATAAAGTCATAAAGTGTTCAGACTTAATAAGAGCCACAGGGGCCCATATGGGTTAAGCCTGTAAAGGAAAGATACTATCAGTCTGGACAAAAAGATACTCAGCAACCCAACCAATACCACATCCTAAATTCCGAAGAAACTATCCACCAACATCCTACCAGTGCCTATGCTCAATACTCACCTATACCAATACTCACCTACCAATGCCTATCTAGCCCTATTCATTCGATCACGCGCAACACACGCGTGGATCGAGTGCCCCATGAATAATTTTCAACTCCATCCACGCCTGCACCATGTACACCTACTAGCATAAACCTCACCCCACCCACCACTAATTATAACTAAAAAACAAGATCATCCAACCAAAAAAAATGTGGCCTCCCCATTAAAAAAATTCAATGAGGGACTCCCCACAACATCAGTAGGCAGCCTATGCCACTGATCAAACACCCTTTGACTGAAAACCTGCCGTCGCTTAACTGTCCTACATCTTGACTTGTCTAACCTGGATTGATGACCCATTTGTGATGATTGAAATAGAAGGGCATCATTCAGATTGACTTTATCTAACCCTTTAACGATTTTGTTCCTTTCAGTCATATACCCCTTAGTCACTTATACCTGAGTGAGCACATATATAATGTCATGAACCTTTCTCCATATCCTAAGTTACCTAGTCCATTGCTAAGTCAGTCTTCGCGCTGCACTTTTTCTAGCATATATATATATATATTTATTTCTAAGCAAGAGCTACATGCCTGTGCAGAATATTCTAGTGGGGTCGCACATACACGAAGTACAGTTTTTATGACTTCCTTGCTCTTATACCTTACACTCATAAAAACGATTCCCAGCATTCTGATTGCCATGTTCCTAGCTGAGTTAGATTGTTTTTTTGCTTGAAAGTCATTTGAAACTAACACACCTAAGTTTCTTTCCTCTTCACTAACATCCAGTTACCTAATTGGCGAATTGGCGACATGCCATTGTATATTCAAAAGTCTCAGCTCCAGACCACAGATGCATAATTGTACACTTGTCATAGTTGAAAGACATCTGTCATTGATCAGCCAACATTTATGTCCTCCAAGTCTAGTTGAATATTACTAGATTGATCGCTACTGTTAGTCACTCCTACCAGCTTGATGCCATCAACAAATTTGAACAGCCTATACCTCGCCCTGCCTCAATGTTGCTCACAAAGTGATACAGAGAAGTGGACCTAGAACAGAGACCTGTGACACTCAGTTCAGAACTTCCTTCCATTCAAATTTACATCAATTTAACACCACCTTTTGTTTCCATCCACTTAATCATGCTTCAATCCAACCTAAAATTTGCCCATCAATCCCATGCTGCTCAAGCTAATGAATTAGACGCCTCTGTGGAACTTTATCAAAAGCTTTGCTAAAGTCTATGCACACAACATCTGTCCTCCTTTGATTGTCTACTTATCTAGCTACATACTCCAGGAAATTCAGTAGGCTAGTTAAACAAGATCTCCCAGATCGAAATCCATAATGTGATTCCTTAAAAGTTTGTGCCTATTTAGATGAATCTGACCATTCTCTTTCGCCAGTTTTCTAGTACCTTGCAAACTATTAAGGTCAGACTGACTGGCCGGTAATCTCCTACACACTTCATACTTCTATTTTTGAAAAGTGGCACTACATTTGCATTTCGCAAATTTTCAGGTACTTCCGAATGCTCGATAGACCGTTTGAAAAAGATAGCTAGGGGAACTGCTAAAACTAGAGCACACTCGACTAAGATCCCAGCATATTTCATCCTGTCCAGCAGCTATGCAAGTTTGTTTTATATTCCTCAACTGTTTTTCTACATCCTCTGTAGTTATTGCAACATTTTCCAACCTATCACCTTCCATATCATAACCTTCAGTGTTTCCAATATACCTGAGTTCTCTTTGGTAAAGACTGATGAGAACTGCTTGCTTGGGAATTCAACTATATCACCATTATCAACCACTACTTCACCATCGACCTCCAGTTGCACAACACTGCATTTTTTAGACTTCAATTTGTAGAATCTAAAGAACCTCTCAGCATTGCCTGCTGAAAATTCCAGAGCGAATTTTTTGTCAGCAGTCTTTTAGATGCCCTAATATACTTCCTAATTATATTCTAGCCATTCTATATGCTTCTAGGTTTTCCTTAGAGATAAGATCTTTTAGTTTCGTAAATGCCTGCTTCTTTGACTCCAGCAAATGATCTACATCCTTGGTCAGCCATAGAGCCTGGTACTTAACCTTGCTTAATCTAAGCTACCTATTGGGAATGAATGTATCCTGACCTTGATCAGTTCGTCTTTTACTATTCTCCACATTTTGAAAGCATCTAAACCCATCAATTCCTCTTGCCACTTAATTTCATCCAGTAACATCCTGAATTCGTTGTAATTCCATTGTGCAAAATTTGGAATCAATATTTTATTGATTCATACACTTCCAACATATAAGGAAAGGCGTATAATGTCGTGATCACTATTACCGAAGGCCTTTCCTATGTTCACACTTTACACCAAATTTTCCTCATTTGTAAGCACCAGATCTAACATTTAAGTTCCCTTTTAGGTTCATGTATCATTTGAAAGAATAAATATTTCTCGAAACAGCCATGAAAACTCTTCCTGATTTGCTTAGACGTCTAGTGTTGCTTCCATCCCCACTACGTTGAAGTCCCCCAACAATAGGGTTCTCCTATGCACTTTCCTACTTATTTATTTCTGCATCAACCTGTCAATGTTTTCATTCTGGTCTGTTGGCCTATAGAATGCCCCAATCCTAAATTTTGTTCCATCCTTCAGGATGATATCTCATCACAAGGACTTAATTATGTACTGTATACACTATCGTCTACGGCATGACAGCTGATCACTTGCCTCACATACCAGAACAGCCCACCTCCTGTCCTTACCTTCCTTCGACGAGCGTACATGCTGTATCTTGTCAATTTAAATTATTGCAAGTTACCCCCCCCCCAATATTTTTTTAAAAATTAACCCATGCCTCTGATATGCATACCAAATCTAGCCGTTCAGACAACATATATGCATGCAGTTCTTCAATTTTGTCCCTAACACTTCCGGCCTTTGCATACAAACATGATAAACTATCCCTTTCCTTGTTTGTAATACCTCTCACGTTAAACAGCTATCATGACTGCCTAAATTCTCTGAACGCGACTCAGATCCTCCTCATACCTCTTGCTGAGGAATTTCAATCCTCTCATACTCAGATGTAACCCATCTAATGCAAACATTTCAGTCCTTTCCAAAAGCATCCCACACAGATTTAAGAACTTTACCTTATTCTCCTTGCAAAACTTGGCCACCCTTCTAGTCAGTCCAATGGCCTTAGAATACCTTTCTACATTTGCGCTTGTCCTCGGGATGATGGATGTTACCACTTCTCTCTTCCTATATTCTGCTAAACTACCTATCAAAGCCATGCACTCTTTTATTGTTTCCTCAGTCTTACATCTTCCTACCTTATTCACACCAACATCTACAATTACTGTTGCACACTCTTCACTTTCCTTCATTACTCCTTCTAACCTATACCAACATCCTTTACTATAGGACCCCTGGGAAGCAGATTCGAATCCTACTCGCGTTCCTACCACAAAGTCAACGATCAGTATGCCCAACTCTTAAGTCTCCTATGATTAAAACCTACCTTTAATTAACTTTAGCAACCTGTTCCCACCTCCATCCCGAATCCCCGATGACCAGCACACTTTTCACAGCTACCTTTGATTTGTTTTTAAGTGCTTTTTTGTTATTCTTATTACTAACTAATATAGTTCTTGTCTGATCAAGATATAAAGGTAACCAGCAACTAACGTATCTGATCAGTGTACGAACTACGTAGCTTAATGTAATTAACACTCACTTGCTATGCATACGCAATGGCAAAGTAATTATCCTACCTACAGAAACTAAGCCAAGGCCACTTCTGAAATCGAGAAAACCCAAGGGAGCTATCCGCTATGACTTACAAAGATATAAAAGTTACCAGTGACTAACGGAAACTGTTCAACATCAACAACCTATCTACCTGCATTTATTAAACACTTAATTTAGTTTCACTCAGACAAAAGAAACAACAAACTATCCCTCTGCTTACAAAGACTAAACTAAGTGAAGCTAAGCTTGCAGTCATCTTGCTGAGGAAATACCCTTACCAGCTACGAACGCAAACTAATCAACATGCAACTGCTTACCTTGAACGTGAACAGTAAAGTCGGTACCCGGATGGAAACTGTTTGGCTGTGGCTCAGCTTTACTCCAGGTAATATTACTCTCCAAAATAAATAGTAATATAATCCAAGTAAAGCTGAGATGACCTCTACAATTACACTAGTTGGAACAGAAGAATCTAACTGGTCTCGTACAGCTAGTCCGTTCTAGTTCAAGCCAAATGCCACAATCCCAGATTTAACGAAGATAAGAAGATTTATATATGCCAATGTAAGCTCAATACCTTAATTTACCACACAAAGAAAACACAACCTTATTCCTCTAACTACCATTTTAACATGAATTAAGCCACGTATCCGCGCCGCCCGTCTACACTGCGTCCACATGGTCACGCCACCCGTCTACACTGCGTCCACGTGACCGCGCCACCCGTCTACACTGCGTCCACGTGGTCGCGCCACCCGTCTACACTGCGTCCACGTTGTCGCGCTACCCGTATACACTGCGTCCACGTGGTCGCACCACTATCGATAATTATAGAAGCCCGAGTACCTGAGATGAGCCAGATATACCCAAATTAAACAATCTAACCTGCCTAACTTATCCTAGAACCTACAATAGAAAAATATATCTCCATTAACCACCTGTGCCCAACCTTTCCTCACCAATCTTCCCTCGTCACAGAGCGGAGCAAGCACATCCGGACGCGACGACAGCAGAGCAAAGAGATAATATGTCGCCATCTGATCGATAAGATGATAAGATTGTTTACTTGGCATAATCTGCACATTTACGGCACACGCACGCAATCATATATACACAGTTATGCTACCATGAATCAGATATCGCCGTTTTCAAGGAGGCCAAACAGGCGTATGATAGCCCAAAAGGTAATCGTATTTAGTGTAGCTCTTACAGAAGGTATGAGTACCAAGTAGAGCACAACACGGGTTAATATGTTAAAATCCGCTCCAATCCTTATCTGTTATCAGCCAATTCAGGTCGCATCCATATCCGCACCAGGTAGAGATCGCTATGCCTTATCCAATCAGTTTGCGAAAGTGTGATATTGCTATAATCTGATTGACTATGGTGATAAATAGTAACTAAAGCACAAATAATATGCAATATATTAAGCAGCAAGATGAGATTAAATATCAATTGGCACTTGGTGTAAAATGTTCATGACAATTGTCCAGAGCAGCACGATAATATGCAGAAGCATGACACTTCACTTCAAATTACATATGCAGTCATTTAACCTGTGCTAGTTTAAGGGCAATGAACAAAGCAAGCACGAAAGAAGATTACTGACAAATAATTTATTAAGAACATTAGTATTATCAGTTTCATAACGAAATACGAAACTTGTGCATAGAGTTAAAGAGCAAATAAATGTTACTGATGTAGCATGACGTAGATACCCATTACTCTATTAGGCAGGCTGGGTAGCTATCTACCTATATGTGCTGTAGGCACCAAAAAATACAGTTCCATTTGTCATGTTAGCCTAACAACCACTCTATTTTAAGTTATGTAGTGCGCATCAGCCTTTAGTTAATTTTCCGTTCAGTTTAGGATGATGTCATATGCTACCCAGTGCTAGGTTTAGTATTAACTGCACAGATCATTCTAAAATTATCTAGGCACTTACACAGGGAGTAGGACATTTCCTCAATAAACCTTATGTAGGATAGGTACGCATGCAACTTAACACCAACTAGTTAACCGTAGCGCGCTTATTCATATAAATTAGCATCTGTCATGACACTAATTATCATACCAAGTGTTGGCAAATATTTTCGCATATAGACTTCATTCTTGGCTTCAGCCTTCAGCATGTGGTGTCGGTGATGCCGATACACACGTGGGTGTACAATGAGAGAGGGCGTGCATGTGGTGTCGGTGAAGCCTATACACACGTGTGTGTTCAGTGAGGGAGGGCGTGCATGTGGTGTCGGTGATGCCGATACACACGTGTGTGTTCAGTGAGGGAGGGCGTGCATTTTTTACGTTGGCCGTCGTAATTTCACATCTTGGCATCACTAATTCCGGAGTGAAATTGCCCAAGCGTTGAAGATTTACCGCGTGCGTCCAATGCGGTTCGTTCACCTGCCGACGGGAAGTCTGTTACCATGCTGACTGGTGCGCTAGTTTCAAACGAGGCGCCAATTTTGAACTGCACCGGTCGCTCTGGTCGAGTGTCCGTTTAGGTGCCGACCGGCCGCGCCTGCCTTCCATATTCAGTCCTGAAACCACATTGGAGGTGCCGCAAACTCGGCCGACGGTGGTACGCTGCAGTTTTACACCGAACACTGGCGACCAGGGTTCGAAACGGGACCAATTGTCTGGGCTCAGCCCGACCTATAGCCGTATCCATGAGGCCCGGGCTCTATCCGAGCCATATCGTGGCCCGTCAAGTTTGCTATGGCCAACTCTTAACCAGCCCGGCCCACTTACGACATGTAAACTATTTATAGCAATTTCAGGAGTACGTGGTAAATTTGTTCTGCTCTTGTAAGCAATTGCTTGTAGCCTTAACGGACTGGCTGAGTAAATTTTGAAAATCGTACGTTAATATCGTTAGTTGGGACAGTTATCTTCCTTTATTCTCCAAAACATAGAACATATATTTTACCAGAAGGTTCCATATTCATGACACTGTGCTGATTACGTAGAATATAATTTATATGCACGCATTAAGTAGGATCTACCTGGATAGATCGTATCTGATACCCACCTCTTACTATAGGCGTAGGTCTCTGAAAATTATTGTGAGGACACAATATATGATGAACCCAGTAGGCGGCCCCAAATGTATTGGGGGATGAGGCATACTACATAAGGTCCCATGTTAAACGTTGAGATTATTGGAAAGGCAAAACAAACATTGAGGAGGAACAAGTGCCCTCCCAAAAGCACACACAGCTACACCCCTCCCCCTTGGAAATAGCATAAGAGCAGATATCACACACTGCAAAGCCACTACAAATTACTCTGATAATATAATTTCCTCCAACTGAGCTATACGCAAGCAAGCCTATGTATTCTACGCATGCACTGCTGGGAGCTCTTCTTACACAATCATGCATTCTTTATATACAGGGTAGGCTTTTTCAGGTATCGTCCAAGTTGATATCACTACCTTTCTCAGTGCACATACTTTCTCCATCATAATTTTTAAAGAAATTGCAAGCTAGCCTACGTACCTACTCTCTTGGCTGGTTATTTGTTATATTAGATGTATTGTCTCATTGGCTCTGTTGATCATTTAGGTGATCATTCTCGGTAATTAACATTCACAATTGTATCAAAATGTCTGAGGGTGAGGTTATGTTCACTCGCATGTTCGCACAGTCTCCACCTGAATAGGTAGGTGTCTTAGAGTCCTAGTCCTAGAATCGGTCAAGAACTTTAAAAGTAGGACCACATGACATAAACCCACAGATAATGGCATTGAAATTGTGAGTGGCAGACAGCTGTTTGGAGTTCAGCTGCCCAGGTGGTGTTCGGATGGGCTCACTCAAGTAAAGCACCAGAGCAGAATGGCCATGGCCACACATTGAACCAACCAGATGAAAGAAATACTTTACTCTTGCCGTCAATATTGAACACCGGCGCTGTCAAATCCCAGTTAAAAATAAATGGCTTAGATGTAGTTACTTAAACATTGCTGGATGTGCTAGAAACGTTTTTTTAAATGTCTTGGACAGAATTTAAAAAAAATCGATCGATTAACGGACGTCCATAATTATTTCAGAACGAATTAGTATTTTTCAATTACATTTAAATCTACTCACATTAAGCCATTGATTATATTAAATTGCTATCATCAGCCGATTAAATTTTCCGCTGTGTCAAAGATCGGGATGCTTATGCTGAGTGGAAGGTAGGACAATGCGATCAATGAGCATGAACCGATGAGCGACGTCATTTTTTGTTGGAAAAGTTTGTTATTTGCTTGAAAAACTGCTGAATAATTTGCTGCTTTCCTGCTTGAGTCAAGCATGTCAAGCACCGATTGAACAAGGCTGAGCTCCGATCTGGCCAAATATCTCTTACATCACATCCAAAGTCGTGTCCAGGTATACCAAGCATCGTGGACATCAAAACACCAAAACAAATATCCGGGCTAGGATGGATAGCAGGCGGAGGACAGGATTGGAAAGCAATTGGAAAGCAATATTTCATTTGATATAATCATGCATTCCATGGAATGGTAATATAACATTGAAAAACAAACACTGATGATCTGTTTACAGTTTGTTTTTCGGATGGGCTACCAAGTCCCTGGAGATATCAGTGCGCCGGCTCTGCATCATGCCGTAATCAAACGTCTGCCCCAGAGTAGCGTGTCATAGTGAAAATTATCAGGTACCTAGGTACACATTTCACAATTCCTGTGTTATTCTTCAGCCACATGGTGTGTATTCTGATTGACTCTTGGACTGGTTTTCATGCTCAGTGGAATGATGAGTGAAAAAAAACAACCGGTCACCTGATGAGTGAGACGTGAAGTTTAGGGATGAATGCCAATGTACTTCTCATGGGTTCGTAACTACCATTCGTACCGACGATTAATGTTCCAAAAAAAACATTTCCCTGGTTATATTGTGCGTTTCGAGTATTTCTTTTTGGCAATGTTCCATCTACATATACATTACCTAAGTGATGTGCACAGGCAGTTTATTTCTACGCTTGGATATACTTCAAGCAGCAGATAGGTAGGTAGAAGGGGCAACTGGCGTCATCCAAGCAGATGTCACTGACTATCTAACTGTAAATAATCTCTCTCAGGTCTAAAGACATACAGCCATGAAAAGATCCCCAGCAGGGTAGAGGTGGGTACGACACCAGGTTATGCTACGTTTGTTTATATTTTATATCGGCTGTTATAGGTATATTGGAGTTGTGGGTTACACTGTAAGGCTGTTGCTGAATACATGGTACCATATGATCAGACGTCTCACACATCTGTGTCATATCAAATCTGTATCATCAGTTGTTCTCTTTTTAAGTTTTTAAGCTGTGTTTTTCTTAAGTTGGATTTACCTTCATTTTAAAAGAAAAATGCAGTAAAATCAACACAATGGAAAACCAGGCCCGGCCCGGCAAAGGCCCGTTTATCTATGTGAAAGGTGGGCTCGGCCCTACCCGTATCCAGGCCTGGTGGTGGCACAACTGCAGTTCTACACCGAATACAGTTCTACACTGGCTTAGGATGTAATTCGATAACATTCCAATCCAAACAGACTTCAATCAAGAGAGCTTCAGCAAAAGAAATTGAAAATGAGTTTCTGTTTCGGTGACGAACCTTAGGCTTTCCAAGTAATAAAGCACAGTACATCTACGTCACACAATATACGGTTAGAGTTATATTATAGGTTCCCCGATACGCTTAAGCAGTTGAAAATATTCCGAATGTGTGACTGTGGGCTATGCAAGTACAGGTATGGAGCCAGGTATGGAGCCATGTAGCTATGCAGCGTCGCGAAGAATTCCTTGACACCATCAGATGGAAACTACCATGTAACGTGTGGCTCGCGGAGCTTGGGCCCAGGTTCGAGGTCGATGGAGATCGGATTCATTGGGATCGGGCTCACGGAGGTCGGGGCTCATGCAGGTCGGGCTCATGGAGATCTGGCTCATTGTGATCGGGATTATGGAGGTCAGGGCTCATGGAGGTCTGGCTCATGGTGACCGGGGCTCATGGAGATCGGACTCGTTGAGATCGGGCTTATGGAGGTCGGGGCTCATGGAGGTCTGGCTGATGGTGGCCGGGGCTCATGGAGATCGGACTCGTTGAGATCGGGCTCATGGAGATCGGCGCTCATGGAGGTCGGTTCGTAGTCTGTTGGCCGGTCCTGACGCGCCACAAAAACCGGGCGGCTGAAGTGGCGCAAGAAGCCGCAGCGCATGACAATGCGGGCGGCGGCATCGGCGTCGGCAACGTCCCGGGCCGCGGGCCGAGCGACGCGGCGGCAAAAACGAGCGGTGCGCCGCGCGCCGCGCCCGCCGCGAATCAGCCACGATGACGGCCGAAAAGATGCGTCACCGCGCCGAGACGCAACTCGACAAAAACACAGCGCGCCGAACGGTCTCGGCGCGGCAGAAAAACGGCGACGTGACGAGGCGTCTCGCGACCACGTGACGTTGCGCCCTGCAGAGGGAGCCGGCCCGCGCGGCGCCTGGCTGCGGTGCCAACTCGGCTGGTGTATTGTCGCCACCAGAGTCGGGGCAGCGTGTGTGAGGAAGCTACGACACGCGGACTGATTTGGATCAGTGATCCGTTGTGAACGAATTTGTGGATCCGCAGTGCAGTTTCCAGACCGCAATATAAACCCGTTAGCTAGTTAGTTATTTGGATTTATGGGCGCGTTGACCATTGCGTTGAACATATTACGAGCATTCTCTATACGTCCTACTAAATTCTTAAAGCACGCGCAGGGATGATACCATGGAGCACTATCTTCATTTTTATGTGTAAATGGCCTATAATCCTATTTCTGAAGACAAAATGAAAAGCTTAGCATGATAATTGAAGTCTGGTCGTCCAGCATGCCTGAATATGTTCGAGATCTAACAGTAGTAAAGTGTCATATGCGTTCCGTATCGTAACTTCTACACAAGCAAAATGTTGTACAAGAGATGTTGTTCAAGTTCTTGTACAAGTGCCATGTTGTACGAGACATGGCGTGCTGTGACACGTGCGAGGCATGGAGGGCGTGGTGGTAGCTCGCCACTCTCTCAGTTCCGGCTTAGGTGTCTTTGGCGTGTTCCTAGGTGACGCGTTTCACAAGTTTTGCCACTTGTCACACATGTTCTTGTAAGCAAAAAAACACCTGCGAAGTAATCGGTCGCCGAAAGAGGGAAGGCAGGCTGTGTGCTTTGTGAACTCCGAGCTTAGCCACAGCACCGGCCAATCTGCTCCTGCAGTTCCAACATGGCTTGAAATCAAACATAATTTCCCAGCTTCCCAGCTCCCCTGCATGCGGTCAGATGGATAAGAATATCCCTCAACAGCGGGTGACATAGATATAACTTAGCCAATACTAAAAGACTGCTGAAGAGTGTCTCTGAATACAACAGTCATAAGTCATGAAGTCATAAAGTGTTAAGGTTTAATAAGAGCCACAGGGGCCCATCTGGGTTAAGCCTATCTAGAAAAGATACTATAAAAGTACATGCTCTCATCCCAATCAATCAATTATCTCAAGTTCCTAGGGAGCTATATATCCCAGTCTATCTAGCACCACTCACCTGATAATGCATAACACACTCCTCAACAATTACAAACTCCTCCAATCATGCCCATTGTGCTACAATAGACAATCTCATCAGCATCACATGCCGAAGGAATGTGCTGAATCCACTGCTAGGTACACCCTATATAAAGTCATAAAGTGTTTAGACTTAATAAGATGAATACAACACATGATAATTCGCTGCATATCTCAACAAAACACAGTCTTTATACCTGCGGTCAGCTCACATGCACATACACACAGGCCTGGGTCCGTAAAAGAATGCGAACATCATTCTTATATACGAATGCACAGCCAGTCCCCATGTCGTTCTTCGATCCGTCAGTAAAGATGAGTCAGCATCATTGGTACGAAGACATGTGCTGCAGGGACTCGGAGAGAGATGTGTGAACTGAGGTGTCGCACTCAAGTACTCCTGATGGAGTAATATCACTTTCAGGTCACACCAATTGCCAAGGGAGGTCGGTGGTTATTTTATGACATACGCTTGCTAACTCTTATCTGGTTCCCGTCGAATAGTTTCCAAATCCAGACCGGGGACGGAAAACACCGGTTCGTCCATTATCTGTGGAGTGTCCACGTTCGACGTAAAAACGGCCCGATAAGCCGGTTGCCGGGACATTGGCACGGCTTAAGAGAGGAAAGCAGCCCTAGGTGCTCTCGTCTCAAGGCCAGTAGTGGCTCGTGAGCCTCAGCGGATTAGTTAGTTAGTAATTAGGGTTTTTGGGCGCATCAGCTGAATTGGTTACACAGCGCCCATAGCGATCAGTCTCAGCAGGGCGACTGGCTGCTGACGTTACAAATGATCAGTCTCGGCAGGGAGACTGGCTGCTGACGTTATAAATGCATCAATGGCAATACGTAGAACAAAACTGCATGGTGCACCATATCCAGAGTACGTTTTCTGCCTTTACTCCAGCCATCGTATGCCAAACATGCATAGTCTATCTTCGACTTAATCAGTGAGCGACACAGAAGCAGAAGCGTCTTCTGATCAGCACGTAGAAGAATATTGAAACACATTTGAAAATATTTAACGAAATTTGATTTGAATTTGAAAAAAAAACTTTCTCTCTGTCTCTGTCTCTGTCTCTGTCTCTGTCTCTGTCTCTGTCTCTGTCTCTGTCTCTGTCTCTGTCTCTGTCTCTGTCTCTGTCTCTGTCTCTGTCTCTGTCTCTGTCTCTGTCTCTGTCTCTCTCTCTCTCTCTCTCTCTCTCTCTCTCTCTCTCTCTCTCTCTCTCTCTCTCTCTCTCTCTCTCTCTCTCTCTCTCTCTCTCTCTCTCTCTCTCTCTCTCTCTCTCTCTCTCTCTCTCTCTCTCTTTCTGCCGGCCGCCCGGCACAGCTCCCACCACGGCTGGTTCCTCGTCCCGGCCTCGCTGACCCTCGCTGACCCGGCGACCTGATGTGAGACATGGCAGCTGGCCGGGCGTTGCGCTCTGAAACTGATGTCTGACGCTTGCGTAATAAGGCTTCATGACCGTCGTAAACACTTTATTGGAGGCCCTGTTGGCCCCCGGCCGGACCGGCTTTTAGTTAGCGGAGGCCATTTTATTTTGATTGGTGGGAGTCAATGCCGGAATTCAGTCCGTTCCGGCCCCCAACTGGCACCCAATGCCGTGCCGCAGGAGGCTGATCTTGAGAGTTTACTCCGGACAGCGCGAGATGAGTGAGACATACGGAAAAGGAGAGGGGAAGAGGGAGTATTTCAGGACGGCGAGACAAGATGAATGAGGAATAGGAAGCGGGGGACATGGATGAGGATGAGGAGGATCCTTAACATTTTCTGCATTTCCCAGGTACACCCATGTGCACCGTAGCCAAAGAATGTTTCCAAAGACTGATGCTCCCCCGACGACTTTGACACCCCGGTTGCGCGTAATCAGAACCGTCTTTGCCGGATCCAACAGTGTCATTTCCCCCGCGGTGTCAGCACCACAGATATGTCATTGCCGCAAGTGCCATTACGTCACCGGCGTCAGTGTGCCTGCTGATAACTTCATCGCTAGCAGATTCAGGGGAGCGGCACTGTGGGTATGCAGATACCCTGATCTGGAAACGGCGCCCAGTTGAGGAGGTCCGCTTGCACCCTTCCCACCCTTCCCACGTGGATTATCTTCTTTTTTTCAGCAGATGGTGTCATAAAGTCATAAAGTGCTCAGACTTAATAAGAGCCACAAGAGACCGTCCAAGTTAAGCCTGTAAAGGGAAAATACCATAACCCTGGCAAAAAGACACTCATCACCCCAACCAACACCACATCACTAATTCCAAAGAATCAATCCACCAATTCCAAAGAATCCATCCATCCATCCACCCTACCTTTCCAGCCCTATTCACTCGATCTCATGCAACACATGTGGCTTGAGTGCCCTACTAATAATTTTCAGACTATCAATGCCTGCATAAAGGGGTCTGTACAGTACACACCTACTTAGCATAAATTTCACCCCATCCACCACTACTTAGAACTCAAAAACAAGATTTTGCAGCCTAAAAAAGTTGTCCACCCTATTTTTTTATACATTCAATGAGGGACTCCCCACAACATCAGCAGGCAGACTGTCCCACTGATCAACAATCCTTTGAATGAAGACCGT
Source organism: Ashinkailepas kermadecensis (assembly GCA_034440615.1). Classification (NCBI taxonomy): domain Eukaryota; kingdom Metazoa; phylum Arthropoda; class Thecostraca; family Neolepadidae; genus Ashinkailepas; species Ashinkailepas kermadecensis. Next base: position 40,159 of record JAOTOM010001418.1, on the reverse strand, counting down.
TGTCGCTTAATTGCTCAACACCTTGATTTGTCTAATCTGAATTGATGACCCCTATGGGATAGTCTATGGGTGCTATGGGTGCTCTTGAATGCCCATCAACCTTCCAATCTGCGTACGCTTGGATGAAATGCAAAACACCACTTGGGCGCTCTTGTCATGGAGAGCCCTTAGCATACCTTATGTTTACATTTCGACTGATGATTATGTCACCAGAGGTCAATATACGGACCTCAATTTAAATCCATAGAAATGGCTAAAAAGACAGAACTTGCTTTCCTTCGACATTGTTTTTCAGCAAATAGCATAGATGAATGTATTCATATTGATCATGGTGAAAAGGGCCAGGACGGGACGGGGTAAGTCAGGTCAATCAGAATCAGGCTTGAAAATCAGCTTCCGAACAATGCATGTTTGAGACACATGTAAAATGTACTTGGCAAGTCAATGTAGCCTAGAGCTAATATTACCTCTAATTGCTTCATTTTCGGCCATGCTGAGGTTGCTAAAGGTCATAATACGTCAACCCAGTGACATTACCTTTACCTTAGAGAATGACTTGGAAAATATCAACATACATGTATCTGGTCCTTTCAACAGAAGCATTCAAGCCAAATGTTTGTATTTTATTGACATCCGAAAATCCTAAGGTCAGGTCACATCACAACGTATGGTCATGTCAAGTAAGTTCAAGCTTGCGCATCTCCGGAACTTCACTTCTGAAGTCGAAGTAATTTTGTTCCAAGAAAAACTGCTATGATGCTGACACATCCTCGTAAACTGTACAGTCTCTGACCTCGTGACTTGAATTCAGTTCACGCTGTGACAATGCTCAAATTGCCAAAGCAATCCCTTCAGCCTTCATCTAAGTGTGCTGCCTGGATGGCTATTTCCAAGGAAAAGTCAAATCAGGTAAAAAAAGATCAGATCACATGAGGTCAGATCATCTCAGATAATTCACTAGCCATCTAATGTCATGTCGCACGGCATAGGCAGCGCTGAAACCGAATTCAGATATCACTTGGCGAGGAACAGTGATATTCTGTACAAATGACATTTTTTAGGATATATCTGATAAGTGGCCTGACCCGATGTCATTAACCTTTGACACATAATTTAACCAGAATGGTCCTTGTATAGTCCATTCTGTATAGTCGTTATGATTTTCGACGTGAAAAGTACCCCAAAGTGAATTGTCCCCACATAATACAGTACAAACACAAAATTTACCTGACTTCAGGTCGGTAACCTTGACCTTAACTAAAATTTCAGATATGAGGTTGTTCGTCTTGATGAAAGGGCAGCAAGCTCTGAGTTTGGTGCTTATCTCTTCCAACTACTCCGAATGGCGGCACTTCGAATATTTTCGAAAATCACTCACTTTGACCCGTCCCCGGCCGATGACCTTTGATAACCTGGACGTGACAATTTTACAAGATGTGCAAAATAGATGTACAAGAAGCTATTGAAAACTGCAGTATCTCTGCTTCTACTCATTCGGTCGCTATCACGGACAAGCCTGAGAGAGGGGCTCTCGAGAGCTCCCGGACAGGCGAAGGTTAAGAGTCCCCCCAAAATATTATTTCTCCGCGAACGCTCGCGCCTCACGAAGTGCACCGAAAATGTCTCGTTGGACGAGGATTAAATCCCCAAATTTCTCGATAATCTAGAGTAGTTTTTTTGTTTGTTCAGGAGGCTCTAGCCTCCGTCACTTTGCTATTCCTCTGATGTCACTCCCCCCCCCCCCCCACCACACACCACCCGATATAAATGTATGGGTTTCCAATAGCTGTCAGTGCCAGTGCCGTCTGTGGACAGCACACGCAAGACATGTTCTAGTCTAACAAAAAAAAATCAAATCCAGATCTGCGCTGCATCTGATCAATTGCCACTCTACGTCATCCAAGTGAGTTTCGTTCATATCATTATTTCATCTGCTTCGAAATATATTTTCTTGAAAACGGTGGCTATTTTTACATGCTAGGACATTTTCAACATAATTTGTCTTTAAATAGGCCAATAAAGACCAGCATAGCAAGTCACTAGTGTCAGAACAGCGATGGGAGAGGACAGCGAGACCATGGTCTTCGCTTTTCTCGACTCTTAGTTATTAACCATATTTTGGGGGCACGACATGAATTGTTCATGTCCCATCGCGATTTTGAGTGCCCGTCCTGATTTTATGGGCCCCTACACGAGTTGTCGGGCCCTGCTGTACTTACTTGGGGCCACAACTTGAATTGTGTGGCCCCAGTCTGATTCTTTCCTGTGGAATTGACTGGAAAGAATGGCCTAAATGTGCCAACTGCCACTCGACGCATTGTGGATTGGTTCGTAGCCTGATACTTCCCTGTCGTTGTCTTTCCCCTAGCATGTGGTGCTGGGTTGGACAGCACAAAAATCGACCAAACACGCAATATAGAAGAATGACATCTGAATGTCTGTCCCTATAAGACCAGCCAGACACCATGGGGGACGATGGACGAGCGAGGACAAGATATCGAATATATAGAAGTACAGAAGTGTATACGGAAGTACACGGTAGTACAGTAAGTACAGTAAGCACTGCACACAAGTGCATACTATATAGAAGTACACGGAGGTTACGTATCGGGTAATCTCCTATGGCAACAATTTTCCTTCTTTTCGTATTGAAAGCCACCTGGCGCCAGGACACTTTTCCGTTATTGAGCATCGACCCGAATCACGATTCTCGCCTTAGCTGCGTTCCTGGCTGCCGTGCATTAAACACAGAATCGGGCATCATTCTGTTATCGACTGCAGCTGTCCCCTCGTGGTAGCTCATGGTGACAAGTGTCCTACATAGGTGATACGTAGCGTCGTACGGTGTGGCTCGCATCGCCACGAAACCCTTTTTTGGAACACATGTTAGTTGGTGGAAGTTTCGGCACAACAGATCAGAAGCGCAATCAGGGGAGCTAATGGGCCCATAGCCAATGCCCCCCCCCCCCTTCGGTCGTATCAGAGGCACCACATTTTGGAGCGCTAAGAGTGACAAAAATGGCTGTCTTTGTTCACTGGTGGCCACTGACAATTTGCGGCCCCCTAGGATGTGGTGGGCCAAAACAATTGCATTGGCGTTCGGAAGAATTGTACCGGGGCCCGAAAAAAATCGCACTGGGACCCGAAACATTCCCGTCGGGCCCCCAAAAATCAGGTAGGGGGATCCAAATAAATACAGCGGGGCCCCGTAACCTCATGTCGAGGTCCAAAAATCGCTCTTGGGGACAAAATTCCCGACGAGGCCCACAAATATTCGCGTCGAGCGTCCGGAACAAACCGCGACGCTCGGAAAACTCGCACCAAGGCCCGAAAATCATGCCAGGGCCACAAAGAGCTCGAAAGACAGGTTCAATTGGCGACACTGAACTTTACCGGCACTTTCTACCTCGCAGGTGATCTAAACTGTAACCTTCTCGACACGGCTAATAGCCCCAGCAAAACACACCTGCTTGAGTTCATCAACAACTATTCACTTACCGTGACAGTGCAGCGCCCTACATTCGCCACAGGCTCTTTATTGGATGTCATCCTAACAAACTCGCCCATCTCCGTCGGCAGAACCAGAGTGAGTTTCTGCCACTACAGTCCTCATAAATTTATCATATGTTCCATTAAAGTAAACAGGCCTGCCTCAGTTAACACCGTAATAAAATCACGTTCTTACGGACGAGTAGATACCTCGGAACTGACTCTTGACCTTGGTGAGATAGACTGGGTCCAGGTCACTGGGCGCATCTCAGTAAAGGACAAATGGGACACCCTGCTGAAATTGCTGACACCTATTATCGACGAGCACCTGCCCCTCAGAAACATCAAAATTAGGAACCCAACAGCACCATATGTCAGCGAAGCTACCAAACAGCTCATGCACCGGCGAAATGTAGCTCTGCACTTGCAAGATAGAAGCACATACAAAATACTTAACAGACAAGTTCGCTCAGCTATTAGAGCTGACTGTAGGGACGATATTAGCAGAAAGATATCACAGAAAGGCCCATCAGCTGCGTGGCGTGCTATTAAGCCCATTATCGACACCAAAAAAGGCTCTCATAGAGTTCAACCACAGGTCCTACCTGAGCATCTAAATCAATACTTTGTTAGTGTCGGACTTAAGGTATCAGCAGAGGTCAAACGCCAGGCCAACATGTCAGAACACACACCTCCCAGTTGCCGGCTATCACGCGTCTCTACCAGCTCCTATAAAGTATCACCCATATCCTTCGAACAGCTAACCAAAATTGTCATGGATATGAGGAGCACAAGTGCTTGCGGACCTGACGGGATCTGCATTAAGATCATCAAATTTCTGTTCTTTTTTATCGGAGAAGTGCTGCTCGACATTATAAACACATGCCTGACAACAGCTGATATCCCCTCCACTTGGAAACAGTCAATAGTAACTCCCATTCACAAATCAGGAGATCCTTCGGATCCCTCTAATTTTAGGCCCATCTCATTGGTTCCGGTTATCGCCAAAATCACAGAGAGGGTAGTGCAGAAGCAACTCTATCACTACCTGAACGCAAACCACCTACTGGCCCAAACTCAGCACGGCTTCAGACCACGCCACTCTACGGAAACCGCTCTGATTTCAGTCTCGGACAAAATACTAGCAGCAATGGACCGTTCGGAAGTAGCTCTCCTTTGCATTCTGGACCTCAGTAAATGCTTCGACGTAATAGATCACACCAAACTGCTCACTAAACTAGAACTCCATGGAATCGATACTGACTGGTTTAAGGCTTATCTGGGAGGTCACACGCAGGCTGTTAGCATCTCAGATCAACGCGGAAACAGGCATCTCTCCTCCTTTCTTCCTAACAACATAGGTGTTTTTCAAGGTTCATCACTAGGTCCACTCCTTTATTGCATCTTTTCGAACGACCTCAGTTTGCACGTCCCGGTAGCACACGTAACCCAGTTCGCAGACGATACCCAGGTCCTCATCTCCGGTCGCAAATCTGATCTCCCAAATCTGATAAATCAGATGGAGACATCTCTGAACCAACTATACGACTACTTCCTGGATAACGGTTTGAAGGTAAACCCGACCAAAACTCAGCTTCTCACGTTCGGATCGCGTCAGAATCTTCGCAATATTACCCCCATACGAGTGTGCTTCAGGGACGCCGTGATAGATGAAAGTCATTCGTGTAGGAACCTCGGGGTGACATTTGATCGCCACATGTCGTGGGATTCCCATGTAGCTGTTGTGGTCCGCAAGTGCACTGGATTCCTTCTGGCCCTGAGACATCTGCGTCACCATCTGCCATCCAGTACCCTCTTCACTATAGTCAATAGCCTAGTTATATCAAATATCCGCTACTGCATATCTGTTTATGGGAACGGGTCGGCAGCAAACATCTACAGACTAGACAAGATCATTAACTTCGCCACAAGAGTCGTGTCAGGTCTACGGAAATTTGATCATATTTCTGAAGCCCGTAACGAGTTGGGTCTTCTCACCGCAGCTGATCTGCATCTATTTCACAGCCTTACTTTGCTCCACAAGATCATTCTGACGGGTGAGCCAACGCACATTGCCGGTCAAATCTCTGCAAACTCTACCCTGCGAAACCGTCATACGCGTGCAGACGACCACCTGCACCTGCCAGCCATACACAGAGAGGCGGGCCGCAGGAGATTTCTCTACTCGTCTGTCTTCCACTACAACAAACTCCCTACTGAAACAAAAACATTGAAGCTGTCTAACTTCAAGAAGCGTGTACGAGCTTATCTCCACGAGCAACACTAGTCACACAAAAAAAACTTACAAAATAGATTTTCGTACACCATGCACTCACATTTAGGCCATCGCTTACATGTCACTTCCATAAACTACTCGTTTACAGCTCGTGTTGCAAGCACGGTGTGTGTAGTGCAGAGAATGATATGGGTATTGTATTATGTTGGTGTATGACTGTTTGTTGCGCATGTGTTCCCACTATTGACCACAAATCTATCCTTTCTTTGTAAATATCTGTGAGTTATACCCAGACTGTCCATAATAGCCACCATACGTGGAGGGCATGCATTGTGAAATAAAAAAAAGAATCAGGCTGGGGCTCCAAAATTGCCGTCGTGTCTCAAACAAAGTACAGCTGGACCCCAGAAACCTCTTGTCGTGGTCCCCCCCCCCCCAAAAAATCATACCGGGCACCCAAAACCGCGCTGGGTTATGAACAATTTATGTCGGGGCCCAAAATAATTGACGTCGAGAGCCCCAAATAAACAGCAGGACGCGAAAACCCGCACCGAGGCCCGATAATCGCGCCAGTCCCACACAATATCGAGAAAAGACCCCATAATTTCCTTCGAGACCCAAGCAAAATTGCGTGGGGGACCAAAAATACATACAGCGTTGCCTCAAATTCCAGCATGGACCCGAAAAATAATGTGGCTCCCCAAAAATATTTTTTACCAGGGCCAGAAAAAAAAATAAAGCCGGTATTAAGACAAACCAAGCAAGGACCACGTAAAACGAATCCGGGACCGGAAAATCGCTCCGAAGCAGCATAAGCCACCAAAACGACAAGGGGCCGCAAAAAACGTGCTGGGCTCCACAACAATAACACCGGGCCCAAACATTCCTGTCGGTGCCCAAAAAAATGGAGCCGGAGCTCCGAATAAAAAGGTTTTGGGAAACCTTTTTATTACCTGGGAAACCTGGGGAAAACAGGAGGGGAGAAGGGGTTTAAATCACGATACTTGGAAATAATGGCGGTGCGTTTGACCCCCTCCAAAAGAAAATTAAGTTGTCGCTAATTATTTCAAAAATTAATGGATCTTCTGATAAAGTTGTAGCCGAGATCTTATTTTTAATAGGGGCAGGTAGGTGGCCCCCCTCAAAATCAGCTTGCTTCCCATGGCGCGGATCCTAAGTACTCCATCGCTTGAGCTTCACCACTCTTCGTAATTACTTGGGTGCGTTAACACGCCATGGAGGGCCTCTGAAAATTACGCGCATTGGAGGGGGGGCGGATTCCGCACCCCCTCCCTAAGATCTTGACTCCTATTAAAGCTGGAGTAACGAAATTATCAGGTGGATGGGTACGGCAGTAAACTCTAGTGTGTGCAAATTTGATGACCTTAGGTCAATATCTGCAAGGTCAAATGAGGTCACATATGTCACAATTTGCTTGTTTTGCGTGGCTTGGCTTGCCATTGTTATGGATCGCTGTCGTTGTGTTTAAGTGCTCCAAAATGGGCATCAATGATGTTTTGGACATGACTAATGATGCAATACAGATGCTAAACCCGGCATTTGACCTCAGGTCACCTATATAGCAGCACTTTATCAGGTCAGTTACCTGTTCCAGTTACCGGAACCGGGCCGTCCGCCCGGCTGCTCCGTCGGGCGGCTCGGCGCAATCGGCTTCGCGAAGAAAGGAGTGAAGTACATGAATGAAGTATGGAAGAAGAAGAAGAAGAACCTTGGGTTCTTTTACGACGCATTCAACCGCTAGGTCATAAAGCGTCGCCAACCCCTCACGCCGATCGGTCACTGGTGGACTCGGCAAATCCGTCGGCTGTGAGATTTGAACTCACAATCTTGCGATCAAGAGTCCGACGCCCTACCAACTGAGCTACCGCGGCCTCTGAATGAAGTATGGAAACGCTTAGGTACACAATGACAAACAGTAGTTTTCAGGATGTGTAGGGAGTAACATGCAAAATGACATCAATCGCATGACAGTAATTTGCATTTATGACAGCATTCCAGTTTACCAAGTTTGGTTCCATTAACCTGTCATGAACTTGACCTGACTTGACCACGGTGACCAAACATGACCTTGATACTATATAGCATAACAATATACATCAAGCAAGTCGCTAGTGTTGCCATGAAGACTTCCCTTTTGCCAATATACGGGAAGATTTTTGTGGTCTGGCGCTACGAAATGCTTTTAATTTATCGGCCTCTAACTCGAAACATTTTCGGCCGATTTTAGTTTTTCTTCCTTTGAACGATGCACCGGGCATTTCTAAGTAGATACACCAAAAATTGAGTATATCTACCGGTAAAATCGGGAGTTATGTATGAAAAACCGGAGGGATGGGCGGATTTCCCCCACCCCCCTCCAGTGCACGTGTTAAGGTTGTCCTCGAGTACTACTAAAGCTCAGCAATGACAACTGCCAGCGAACCGTGAGCGGGAGCATCTCTCGATGGCGTGGGCAGAGGTGGCTGCACGGCTGAGCTGTCACGGTGGCGGGAAGGATGACCGCTGGGCTGGTGGAGCCAGCGCGCCTTCCATCGTTGTCGACGCCACTGGTACCGTCGCGGCGTCAGCCTGCTTGCAACAAGCCCACCTCGCAGACCCATTCAACACTTTCCGAAGCCTACGCAACGGTCGGCCGCCTGCAGTGCAGCTGTGTTGCAACAATCGGCTCGGACATTATGCGGCCCAGTCGCGATTAGAGATCTCGCCCGGCGCAGCGCCAATGCAAAGTACGGCGACGGCATCTGCATCGTGCATACAGACGCCCGGCCTGGCGCTGTTCTCCGTCCGGGTAAGGTGGCCATCGATATACGATACATTTCCAGGGACGCCGGTGAGCTGACCGACAGTCGGAATCGGGCACGAGTCGACCAAACGACTGGCACGCTCGGCTTTACGGCTGGCTGAATCACGGCACCGCCATCATGACTGGCATCGACAGCATGCAGCTTGGCTGTGTAGATGAGTGTTTGTGTGCACTGGTGGATCTAGCTCACCGGCTTGGCGACGGGATGGGAGGCAACAATCGGTGCCGCCGTCGCTGTGCGTTCGTGCGTTTTTGTTATTTCTGCGGTTTCTCTCAGGAGTTTTCATAATTGCTGACATATGATGGTCTTGTACCATGCTTTGATGACATTCCATGTAATGGTTCGCATGTCGGTTCGGTGGGAAAATTCGATGAAATGAAGTGGATATTATTTATTTTCTTTCCACATTTTCTGCGGAAAAATAATCGGGACACCCCTCTGAACCTTGATGTACCTCATCGTTCTGTTTAGATATACCCCCAGATTGGCTACCGAACCGAGACGCGAGCTGGTTCGGTGTTCTTCTCTGGGCCCGTTGCGTTTTTTTTCTTCCTGATGTGTTCTACCGCATCATCTTATTTTTTGGTCCCCCGACGCATTTGTGGTGGTGGTTATTGGTTTTACGACACGTCGACCGTTGAGTCATGTAGCGTCGCCAATCTCTCACGCCGATTGGTCGCAGGCGAAGAGTAGCGACAGGCGAAACTCGAACCCACAATCTTTCGATTGCGAGACGGGCAACTTACCCCTAGACTACTCGTCCCCCCGACGCATTTGTGACATCCCGACATATTTAGTTGCTTAGATATTTTGCGGACTCACGGGGTTTTAAAGAGATCGGTGGGTCTCGAAAGCCCGATGTGTTTTCGAGCTCGAAAGCCTCGATGTGCTACTGCATCGGCACGTTTCTTCATGACCATGTCGCTTTTTGTGGGCTCCGGCCTGTTTTTGAGGCCCTCGTAAAGTACTCGGGGCCCCGGTGTGCTTTGAGGTTCCCTGTGCATTTTGAGGGTCTCCAGTGTGTTTAGAACACAGATCCCAGTGGAAACACAGATCCCAGTGTTTCCGCGGGTTTGGCGGCCCTACGCGAGTTGTGGTCCGGACCCGAGTTTTCTAGCCTCGACGCGATTTAATTTCGAGAGCTCTTCTGAATCTTTCTGACACCGGGTAGGTGTCAGCGCGATTTTTGGGCGCCCGATGCAATTTGTTTTGAGGCCCTGAACTTTTTCTTTCGGAGCCTTACGCAATCCTTGGGGGTCTCTGTCGTGATTGTTGGTCTCCGGAGCGATTTTCCAGGACCAGACTGATTTCCCTGGGTCCCTGCTGATTTTTTTTAGCCCAAAATTAATTTTGTTCGGATCTCGTCGCGATTTTCTGGGGCCTCGATGCATTTATTTGGGACATAGACGCAAACTTTGAGCCCCGATGGGGATTTTTAGTGCCCCGACGCGGCTTTGAGGGGCTCCGATGCCATTTTTGAGAACCCAAGCGCGAGTCTTCGGGGACTCCATGCGAATTTGCTGAGGCTGGCCCAATTTTTCGGTACCTGTTTTGATTTTTTTTTGGGAGCCCGTGTCACCATTTTTTTAGTCCCGATGCGGGATGTTGAGATGCGAGATTCCCTGTTGGGTCTTTCCGGCCCCCGGCGCCATATTTTTGGGCCACCGCTGGACTTTTGGGAACCCGGGCCGATTTTTTTAAGGCCTTTTTCGATTCCTTTTTCGGAACTCTACGCCACTATGGGCCCTTCTAGCGCGATCTTTGGGACCCCAGCGTGATTTCTGGGCTCCAGATTGATTTCATTGCCCCCTCCTGAATTTTTCGTGGCCCAGTTTGTTTTTTCGGGTCCCGGCTCGAGTTTGAGGCACCAGCGTCACTTTTGCGAGTTCCGGTAAGATCTTCCCAGCCCCTGCGCGATTCTTTGGGATCCACCACATCTCATAGTCGGGCAATTTCTCCTATTGCTCTTCCTTCGGTACGCCAAAGGTCGTCAAAACCAACATTTCTATTTCGGCAAATTGATTTTGCGATCCCGTTACTGTCCTATACAAATGTGTATTTTGCCCAGCCTTGCCTTCCACCCCTACCCTCTCCCTAAAAGGAAATACTCGCATTTGAGCCAGTTTACGCTAGGCTCCAGCAAATAATTTTTGAGTAGGTGACTGTAATCACTTCAGTGGGAGCAACAGCAGAAGTGAACTTTGCTATTCAGTTGTAGGGATCCAGACCATCGCTGAATATAATCCTGAACCTTCAATCTTCTGGGATTTTTAATTTGAGACACTATGACGAGTTTGAATAGGATTTGTCAGCCTCACAATCCATCCATGCACTGAACCAATCCCTCCAGCTTTTTAAAAACCTCTCCACGTAGGAGAAAATTAAATGTCATATTTAATGTGAGCGGGGCGAAGGCCGAGTGAGGTATCTATACCAATATCGGAACGTATCAGCCTCGGGACAGTGACGAACCCACGAATTGCCATGGGGAACATGTGAGGAGGGGCGCCACTTCGAAAGTACTTGGAGGGGCGACGGGCGGCTTTGCCTTCCAAGGGGCGTCATTGGCTGAAACATTCGGGCAGGGGTCAGGGCGCACTCGAGTCTTCCCGGAGGGGCGCTATTCCTTTCAAGACGTTTCCTCTCCGAGGAAGCGTTCTCTGGCCTCGAGGGGCCTCTGGCTTAAAAATTCGAGGGGGTGCCCTCTAGCCTTCCCAGAGTGGTGCCACTTTCATATGGGTGGAGGCGCATGCCTTTGTATCCACCCCGGCCTCAGGGAAGTAGCCAAGGGGGCGTCGCTCCTCCCCCTTTGGCTCCTACGGGCCCCTGGCGCGGCCCGTACGTAATCGTCTATGAGCTCGCCATGGCGAAGGTACAAAGGCCAACAGTACTTCCCACGGCCGCCGAGGCTGTTAACGGGCCCCTAAGCACGTCTGCGGGCTCTTACGAGCGTATACGGACCCATACGAACGTATACGGGCCGTTGTGAATGTCCACAGGGCCTTAAGCACGTTGAAAGCAAGCACTATCGTTCTGAGATGGCTCTTCAGACCGCACGCAGAGGTCGTAACACCGATTTTTTTTTCCGTGGCGAAGTATGGAACAGCTTACCCCTTACCAAATACTGAATCGACGTCCTTTGCAATACAGCTTTGACATGCTGTATCTAGTTGCATATTTACGCGGTCTGCACTCCTTGTGTGTAACAGTGCAACATGTTTACTTATAACTTGAGGAATGGTCCGACGATCCGTACAAAATAACCTCGCATACCTCCTCGACTCGGGGTAACCATGTCCCCTCCTCGACTCGGGGTAACCATGTCCCCTCCTCGACTCGGGGGACAGTTTCTACGCCGTATGGAGGGCGACCAGACAAGAAACTTTGTCAAGAAAACGAAATTAAAATGGGTATAAGCAAAGGAAGTGCACCTTTGCCACGGAATATGAGGGAGACAAACTCACATCCTTGGAACATATGGAGGCGTCTTGTGGCCTGGCCGTCAAAAGAACACACCAATCGCGTTTCCTCGCTCTTCCGACATACTCGTTCCCTCGCGCCACGGCACGCACCGCGCGAGGTCAGCCTCCAGACCCACTCCACACCGCTGAGGACCGGCGACACGGAGCGGTCCTCCCGACACCCTCACAAAGGTCGCCGGCGCGCCAGGCTAGCGACAGTCGAATGTCAGACCGTCCGGTGTCGGCTCGGCTCGGCTCGACTCGCCCGGCCGGCTGCCGAGCCGCCAGGCTGGCGACAGTCGAATGTCAGCCCGTCCGGTGTCGGCTCGACTCGACTCGCCTCGCCCGGCCAGCTGCCGTGCCGTTTGTTTCCGTGAAGTTTAACACGGCTGGCGCGTATTTACGGTGGCCGTAAATGTCAGGTGATGGCCACGTGCAGCCGCCATTGGTATGCGCGGCCGGCGGCGGCGCTGTCCTGGCCGCACCGACGGCGGCCGCGGTCACCGACCCGGCGGCGCACGTGCGCGCCAGCGTGGCCCAGCGCGTCGCACGTGCACGCCAGCGTGGCCCAGCGCGTCGCACGTGCACGCCAGCGTGGGCCAGCGCGTCGCACGTGCATGTCGACATGAGCGAGGGCCGCCACGCGCTCTGGAACACACGGCCAGCCACGCCCAGGCGAGCAGATGCATGCGCTGTGATGTCACGTGCACACGGCCAGAAATTACGACTTGGCACAACCGGCGCGGGCGTGTTGCGCGCGTGAGGATGCAACCAGGTCGGTGGCGAGGTTACACCAAGTGGCTGCATCCCAGTCAGTGACGATGCACGTGCACGCGCAGACAAACGAGTGGCCGACCATGTCTGGCAGCAGCGGCAGCGGCGGCAGCGGCGAGCTACAGGTACGCCACCCTGACCTGAGCGTCGCATACTCGACACAGAGATCAAGGTCACGTGTCGCAATCGGGCCGCGGCGGCCGGGGCCAACGGCTGGTATCGACAGCGTTCGTGACGTCACCGACCCGCTGACAACTGACGCAGCCAGTCGGACCTGCTGCGGCGGCACCGCGCCGAGAATGCCTCCCGCTGGCAGGTTCGTGCAGACAATCGTCTATACAGACGACTGTGGCTTGGTGATGTTCTCCGGTCGGACACGGTCACACATCTCCGCAACAAATCGCAACAATTCACGATTTTATATGCAAAATATACTGGAAATATTTTTTAGGAATGTCGCATGTAAATATATCATTAGTAAAATTAAATTGCATATCAAGGTTTTGGTAACGCAAAGTAATCGGGATCACGACTAATCAGTGACTGGATCCATGGCCACACAAATTAACATAGAGGAAAAGAACCTTGAAATATACAAGTCAGCTTATCCAAAAAGGGCGCATCAGTGCCTTCGTTAATGGTGACAGGCTATACCTGGTCTAGTAGACAGTGACGGGTCATGCCTGGTCCAATACAAACGGTGACAAGCCATACATGGTCCAGTACAAGCGGTGACAAGCCATACCTGGCATAGTACAAATTGTGACAGGCCATACCCACTGGCGGATCTAGCCCACCGGTTTGGGGGGGGGGCAACTTTCGGTTTTCGGCGTCAGCCCCCCTCCCCTCCCCTCCCCCAGTGGCGTACCTAGGAATTGCATCAGGGGAGGGGTCGAAGGGATTTGGAGGATGCCCATTCTCCCACTAGTTTGGGTCAAAAGCACCGGATTTCGACCACTATTTGGCAAAGGGGTCCATTTTTTTAATAATAATTAAAATAAAAATAAAATAAAAAGTAAAATAATAATTGACAACATAATTTCCTGTGTAGGGGCCTCAGCCTACCTCCACCGTTTCTATGTTACCGGATTTTTATTATTGTTTACCAAAACGTTCACGTTCACGTTCAACGTCTTGTACCACGTCAACGTTCGTGCACGTGGACACTGGCGGATCCGATTTTGTCAACTCTTGCTGTAAGCAGAACTTGGTCAGCATGGAACCCTCGATGTGTGTCAGAATTTACTATGCTACTATACTGGCTTCCAAACAATTATATATAAAAAAAATCCTTTAAAATTGGAGATTCTTTCATCCAGAAGCTATTTTTTAACTTCGGCAAAGGTTGTTGTTAGTTGTTATTGGGGTTTAGGGGCGCATCAACTGCCTAGATTATACAGCGTCCATCGGCAAAGGTTACTGCATTTTAATTTAGTTGATTTCTGTTGGTTTCGGGGGGCCAAAAGACATTATGGCCCCCTTTGAAGCGCTTCGGGGGGCATGGCCAGAATGGCCTCTCTCTGGATCCGCCAGTGCATGAGGGTATGTGTAAAACTTGTCTCGTAGATACCGTAAACTGCAATAATACCCTTAAACTTTGATAGCCCGGTCCTACCACCCGAATCTCCCCTGCATGCAAACCCGCCAGTTATCTCTCATTCAGGATATAAATACATACCTCCTCTTGCTATTCTTCTTGAAAAAATCAGTCACTGTAGCCTCTCTTCATCTTAGCAACCCCAACACCTATATGGCTATATGGCCTTGCCCCGACACCAACATACGAAACATGTTGCTCAACTGGGCTCAACTGGTCACTCGCACAAAACATCCTGTTCAAATTCCGCTTTCGAAATCTGGCTCACTGGGTCCGCTTGCCCGTTACTGGCTAAACAAACTTCATGAACCTATCTGGCGAAGGAATAATGAAACTGCTGATTTCGTCATCTCTTGCTGTAAGCAGAACTTCAACAGCATAGAACCCTCGATGTGTCAATCTACTTTGCTACCATATTGCGCTTCCAAACAATTATAACAAAATACCTTTAAATTTGGAGATTATTTCACCCGGAACGCTATTTTTTTTACCTCAGCAAAGGTTACTGCATTTTAATTTAGTTTACTTTTGTTGGTTTGGGGGGCAAAGACACTATGCCCCCCCTTTGAAGCGCTTGGGGGGGCATGGCCGGAATCCGCCAGTGGGGCCCATACCTAGTCTAGTACAAACGGTGACAGACCATACTTGGTCCAGTACAAACTGCGACAGGTCATATCTGACCCAGTACAAACAGTGACAGGCCATACCTGGCCCAGTAGAAACGGTGACTGGCTATATCTGGTCAAGTGCAAACGGTGGCGGGCCATACTTGGTCCAGTGCAAACAGTGACGAGCCATACCTGGTCCAGTACAAACGGTGACTGGCCATACCTGGTCCAGTACAGACAGGCCATACCTGGCACAGTACAAACTGCTATCTACTATGCAAAACTAGTTTCCAATGATGCACTATCTCACGACCTGATCGAACTGTCAAATTTGGCTGCTTTTCACAATGCGTGGAAATTAATATTGGCAAACAAATAAAACATGAATGTTGCAAAATTAGTATATGTCACAATGTCGTCAATCATTCAAATTTCACGCCTAAAATGACTAAGTATATATTAGTAAACCCAATACATGACTAATCACATGCTACAATAGCAAACGAAACAGATATAGCAAACGGATGCTTTGAAATTGATTCAAGTTTCATCATGAAATTCCCACTTTCCACGCCTAACAGAATTGAGCACGCGTTTGCCTTCGCCTGTTGGGACTAACTGAATGCTAAGTGGGCGACCGCGCTCTTGCCGAGGCGGGTTGACCAAACTCGCATCGAAACAATTATTCATTTTCATTCACACTAACGTGCAGAAGTTGTTCCACGAGCCTCGTTACGAACACGATCGCGCCGATTTCAGCCTATTCAAAACGTCCGACTGGGCTGCATTTTTATTTATGGCACCGTTATAACGAAAGTCCATAACTAGAATCATGGTTGTTCAATAAACGAGGCAGTAAACACACCTCATTAAACATGACCACATGTAAAATATAAAGCAGGAAGAGACGCCATGCACAATCCCGTCCATGAGGCAGGACACGGGTTCCATTGTCGGATCACTTCAGACGTGTTCACAACCGCAGCAGCTGATTATCTCCAGGTGAGTACGATGCTAGACTAGAGAATAAGCGACGAGTGTCGATGTACCCATGGCGTCATCTGCGACAGTATTCACACCTTGGTTAGCCTCGCGCGCCACGGTGCGCACCAGCTGACACTCGGCAGAGCACGCATCATGAACTCCCGCACGGCCATTTCAGGGACGGCAGCACATACGATCATGTTTGATCGCTGGAACACGCACCATTCCATCCGCAGGCTGTCAATGGTCGACATGGCTCTACAATTCACGTGGTGACAGAGCAATTGTAATCGGAGGCAGATGGCACGTGGCTGCGGCATGCCGAGCAGACAACCCAGAACAGGTTCGACTTCTGACAGGCAGTGACCCCACATTTGGCACCTCATATCCGATCGATGCAAAAATGCAGCAAACGCTGAACATGGAAGAATACATTATAATTACGACTACACCACGATTATAACTCAATTGGCAGTCGCAAGAACTCCATACCAGATCAAAACCGTTATACGATAGAAATAAAACACCATTACGAACATGATATGCAGTTACACCAGGCAACACTCCGTAAACACGTCTCAACAGCCAAACAAATCACGCGTACAAAATACATGAGCATCCAAGTTGATGCAAAATATCACCAAAACAATTCAAGGAACACAACCGGGGAAAAAGAAACTTTCAAACATCAACATATCACAATCGATGATATCACATCGGCGACAGCTTCACAACACAATTGACAGTTGGCAAACTTGCTGAAACATTGCAAACTGTTGAAGCACCATAGCCAACACTAGCAATCAATCAAAACTAGCAGTGACGTTCTGAAGCACTAAGCACAGCCTCCACAGGACTGCAATTCCCTCGCAGTACGCACCATTATCATCTCTGGTCTCGGCGGCAACACTTCGATAACAGCCACAGAACGCCCTCGTCGCATAGCTTATCATTCGGACTGTCTGTTTGCTGACCAATGGTCCAACGCTCGTTTAACGCCAACCAACATTACGAGTCGGTCTCGTGTCGGGTGAACGCACAGGTACTCACGTCAGGCGGTAGACGCTCACCACTGACAGCACACGTCTACTACCAACCATCCAACCATACCTCTCATTGTATTCTGTCAGTGACCGACCTGGGCTTGCTTTCACTGAATGATAAAGAGGACAAGTGCTTCTGAGTCAGCATATCTAAGCTACTCTAGGTGATCCTCTAGACTGGGAAAAGGGACATCTGAGGAGAGCTACACGCTTCCGATCCTTCCCGATATCGGCTGCCCAGCTGCGTCTGAACTGGACACAGGCCTAGTTATGCATTGTCCACCAGCTGTCCCGTTTTTCAGCCAGAGCTAGCCTGATGACCCCCGTACCCGTCAAAGCATCAATCCAATCACGGCCCCGATCGGCATGACTGCGCTAAAACTTCCGACTTGGAGTTTGCCGCCAGTGACACCGAGTCCGTCGGCCCACACTCAGAGTCTGGCAGCCTCGTCGTCTGATCGGTGACGTCACACGGCACCGACTGACCAAGCACGCCGTTGGTGGCGGGGCCGTTGAAGTGGAGGCCGTACTCGTCCAACAGAGCCTCGTCACTGCTGCGGCCCGCCGCGGACGTCGCCGACCCCGTCTGCAGGTGCGACCCCTGCCGACGGAACCACAGCCTGACAGCAACGTCGCCGACCCCGTCTGCAGGTGCGACCCCTGCCGACGGAACCACAGCCTGACAGCAACGTCGCCGACCCCGTCTGCAGGTGCGACCCCTGCCGACGGAACCACAGCCTGACAGCTACGCCGCCGGCCCCGACTGCAGGTGCGACCCCTGCCGACGGAACCACAGCCTGACAGCTACGCCGCCGACCCCGTCTGGCACCGCCGCTGTCACAGTGGCTGCTCAGCGACCGACCCGGGTACAGCACCGGCAACACGTCGCCGGCCCCGACTGGCAACGCCGCTGTCGCAGTGGCTGCTCCGCGACCGACCCGGGTACAGCACCGGCAACACGCGGTCGGCGGGAAAATGGTGGTGCCAGAGGGAGAGAGAGAGAGAGCTAAGACGCAGGTCAAGACAAAGCCGACGGTGGGGATGGGATGGTGTTGGCGATGTGTGCTAAGTTCAGGATGCCACGATACTCCCTGAAGCCGGACGTTATTGCACGGACGATGATCGTGGGGTACATCAATTCTTGATCTAGAAGCTACATATAATTATAATTTACCAGTCAAAATTAAACAGAACTAGCGCAAGCAAAGGAGCCAGAATTTAGCCAGAGCATGAGGGGCTTAACACTTGCCACGATGGTCGATATTACCAAGCAAGTACGAAACCAGCAGCAAGTTAGTCGGTTATTTGCGTTCTTTACACTTCTCCATCTAGTAATGCAGCATTACAACATGTCACAAGTTGCACGGGAGATAACCTAAGAAATGTAATAAAGCTGCGCAACGCATACAATGCCATTCAAGGCTTCTTAGAACGTCGGCTAGGTTGGTTGGTTATTAGGGTTTTAGGGCGCATCAACTGCATTGGTTATACAGCGCCTATACGTCGGCTAGGAGCTGTGCAATGTTAGACATGCTGACGATGTTCCGGATCATTTCCACATTAGCCCACGATAACAGCAGAATTCATCAGGCATTCTCATCGAAAGAACTCACAGGAGGTACCTGGACGTCGTTGTCTCACCGAGGATGAAAGCCATCATGGCCGCGGGGACGGTGATAACGGGCACGAGAAGGAAGACTGCTGGCACCCATACGTTTCATGTTATACTTCGGCTGACGTGATCAGGTAAACCATACCTCCATGTCATACTGTGACTGACATAACCGGGTTGACCATACCTCCATGTTGCCTTATCTCCACTTCAGCTGACATAACCAGGTTGACCATACCCCAGGCCATACTGCGGCTGACATAACCGGGTTGACCATACCCCATGTCATACTGCGGCTGACATAACCGGGTTGACCATACCTCCAGGTCATATTACGGCTGGCATAACCGGGTTGACCATGCCTCCATGTCAAACTACGGCTGACATAACCGGATTGACCATACTTAAATGTTGCCTCATCTTCACTTCGGCTGACATAACCATGCCTCCATGTCAAACTACGGCTAACATAACCGGATTGACCATACTTACATGTTGCCTCATCTCCACTGCGGCTGACATAGCCGGGCTGACCATGCCACCACGCGTGGCCCGAGTTGGCAACGCTAGTTAAATCCGTACTACCTGATGAACATATTTCAAGCTTACGTGTCATACAACCGCCTGAACCGTGATCCAGCTCAGACACATGTTGTGAGTCGCCAGCTACCATTAGTGAAGAATTGGAGAATGGATCACGGGGTTCCCATGTGCTACATGTGGAGTGGCTGGATACGATCAGGAGTACTTTCTAAGCGATGTTTTATCGAACACAGACAGCGATGCCGACATCAGCCTTCATAAGACACAACCAGCTGGAGCACACATTACAGACACTTGCATCCACCAACAAAATAGTGAACTGTTGTTAATCTGGTGAGGGCAACCATTCTTAATTAACAGTTAGTTATTTGAGCTTTGGGGAGCCACTGAGCGCTCAATCTCCTCATCTCCTATCCACACCCACCTGCAGGAAGCCCAAGAACGTTGATTTGACTTAACTGATGATTGTTATTGACGATTCGGCGATCCCTCCACCTAGAGATAAGCACAAGCACACTTGCTTTGTCTCGCCAACCATTTGTACTGCCAACTGACACAACAAAAGCAGACTGATGTGAATCAGCCTACGCCGCGTCTATGTCCAGTTGGGCGCCTGCTGGCTCGAAACCCACCGAGTCAGGAGCACACTTTGGCGAGGCGTTACCGGTCAGTAACTTGGGACGCTGAGGACCACCGCAGCCATGGTCCAGAAGGTCGGCCGACCACGTGTGGTCAGGTCAGTAGGGTGCAGTAGTGAGATCAGTGTGGTATGGTGGTGAGGTCAGTGTAGTTGGTTGGTTATTGGTTTTTTTACGACACGTCGACCGTTGAGTCATATAGCGTTGCCAATCTCTCACGCCGATTGGTCGCGGGCGAAGAGTAGCGACAGGTGAGATTCGAACCCACAATCTTTCGATTGTGAGACGAGCATCTAACCCCTAGACCACTCGTCCCTTGTGAGGTCAGTGTAGTACGGTGGTGAGGTCAGCGTAGTACGTTAGTCAGGTCAGTGTGGTACGGCGGTAAGGTCAGTGTGGTGCGGTGGTCAGGTTAGTGTGGTACGGCGGTAGGCTCAGTGTGGTACGGTGGTCGGGTCAGTGTGGTACGGCGGTAAGCTCAGTGTGGTACGGCGGTAAGCTCAGTGTGGTACGGTGGTCTGGTCAGTGTGGTACGGCGGTAGGCTCAGTGTGGTACGGTGGTCGAGTCAGTGTGGTACGGCGGTAAGGTCAGTGTGGTGCGGTGGTCAGGTTAGTGTGGTACGGCGGTAGGCTCAGTGTGGTACGGTGGTCGGGTCAGTGTGGTACGGCGGTAAGCTCAGTGTGGTACGGCGGTAAGCTCAGTGTGGTACGGTGGTCTGGTCAGTGTGGTACGGCGGTAAGGTCAGTGTGGTACCGCAGCCAAGGCAGCAGGGGTACCGTGGTTAGATCAGTGGAGGCACCACCGTGATTAGGTTAGCGACCGCGGTGAGATAGGGGTGGTGCCGCTGTCAGGTTAGTGAGGGTATCGTTGTCGGAACGGCACCACGATCAGGTCAGTGAGACACCGCCAGCCGCACGGCCAGCACCAGCGCATGCAGGGCACACACAGTCACCCGCGGCGGACTCGGCGCAACGGCGGCAGTGGAGGTGAAGGCAACAGGCGGACCAGCACCGCCACACCAGCAGGATTTGGTTGGTTGGTTATTGGTTTTACGACACGTCGACCGTTGAGCCATATAGCGTCGCCAATCTCTCACGCCGATTGGTCGCGGGCGAAGAGTAGCGACAGGTGAGACTCGAACCCACAATCTTTCGATTGTGAGACGAGCATCTTACCCCTAGACCACTCGTCCCCCCACACCAGCAGGACAAACACAAAGCTGCCCAGCGTGGCCGTGTCAACAGGATGCGGCGGCGGCAAGACGCTACCTCTGCTGCCCTGCGGCGGCGGCGGGTCGGCGGGACGGGCGGTGTTCTTGGCAGACGCGGCGGTGACTGGCGGCCGGGCGGTCGCACGGGCTTAAGCGCCGGCTGGAAATGGTCGGCGTCAGAGCACGTTCTCGATATCCTGGCACTGACTGCGAATTTTGGTATCGGACTTAGGTGTGAGCCGGCATCAGACCAGTCGCTAGTGATTACGTGAAGCGACTACAGACAGAAACTGAATCTGTCGACGTAGAGTGACAGATGGAGCAGTTGTGCGGTTACCCTCTCCATCAAGCAGCACTGATGACGCCAGTGCAGATGATCCTGTTGATGCTGACGCCGTGGACCGTGGAGTCTGATGACGCAGCAGAGTCGTGACAGAAACATCGCAGATCAGCAGAACGTCGGCACATCCTCCGTCGCGATCACCAACCTTCTCACCTCGTCTCTCCAGTGAGCTCCGCATCTCTCTCATCCCATATTTCCGGCGCATCTTCGTGCCTTCTCACCAGTCCGAGGCGCGGCGCTGTCTGCGTCTTACCACCTGTCCCCGGTGCAGTAGGGCGCAGTCTCACCTCATCTCTCCGGCGCAACTCGGCGTTGATCTCGTCTATCAGACTGGACCCGTTGGCTGGCGACAGACCGGCGGAGAAGTCGCAGAGTGGGTCTGTCGACGCGGCCGGCAAGTCCGCCACGCCATCGTGCGGACTGTCGCTCGACGTCCTGAGGAGCAGCGCGAACGGCGTCAATCCGGCCCGTCGGCATGCTGTAAAATGACATACCTATACTCTAAGCACAAGCTAAATGTCTGATGTGCTCGATAAAGGACATGGGAACATGTTCTGGAGTTGGGAAGTGGGATGGAAAAACCATCCAGAAATTCTGTCTTCCCACGCAACGCTTACCGGGTTCAGGCTAGAATCCATCAGAAAACTGGTCGAACGGGGGCTTCCTTCGTCTCCTCCCTGCCCCAGTTCCCACGGCATTCCCGGACAGCTCAGTACACCGAGTTGGTCGGCAGAGCAATCTTGGCGGCTGCCGCATCACCATCAGCTGCATCCAGCCCAGCCGCGGTCTCCGAACAGAGCCGGCCGCCATCCACTCACCGGCCGGCGGCCGACGTCGGCCCGTCACCGTTTGGTGCAGGGTCGGGCAGCTGCAGCAGCGACGGCGCCGACGTGCCCAGACAGGACGGCCGCGGCGTGGCCGGCGACGACGGCACCGACCGGGTAAGCGCCGGCGTCTCCACCGTCAGGTACGCGCAGGTCGTGTGCTCGCGCGCCAGCCGGCGGCCGCACAGTATGGCCCACCGGCGCAGCCGCGGCAGGCCGCCCTTCTCCGGGCGGCGCTGGCAGCAGGCCGCCACCAGTTGGTACCCGTCGTTGGTCTCCCGCAGCCGCTCCAGCCGCTCGCCGACAAACTGTCCGCAAGACGGGCATGTTGTGACGCGGTGACATGCACTGTGGAAACATACCGGCCACAGTTCAATGTGGAAACAACGCCGAATGTTTGTTTTTACTGCAAGGTGGCAAGAAACGTTCGCTATGCCACAATTGCAGCGAACAGGATGCGCTTGGAAAAACCGACGGCGAGCGATATCTACTATGACGACAGCAAGACCGCACATGCAGCAATGGGAAATCGAGCAAAAATGACAGGCACACAAATGATGGGAACCGAAGAGCCGGCTTGGTGGCTCCAAGCAATTTTAGAAGTCAATGGCATCATGTGTCCTTACAAAACATCCCCATACAGTGGAAAGGACCAGATTGAGCTGTGCACCCACCAAGCAAGCTGGACGCAGCGTAAGCGGACCAAAAACAGCAGTCGGTGGGATCATACCACATGCGCAACGCCAGTGCGTCCACACTGCAAACACCAACTGTCTCACCCGCTCAAACATCTGCGTCCGCAGCAGAGAGCGCAGGAACGGCCGCCGACAGGATGGCTGACTGGCCAGGAACGCCTCCTCGTCAAACACCGGCGAGCCGTCCTCGGGTGACTGCCTGCGGCACACACGGCACACATTCGAGACGACAATGGATACAGGGCTCACGCACCACGCAAACAACTGATCCCAGCACGCGCAGACTATATGCCACAAATGAAGAGTCACAACTGATGCGCGGCATAACTAAAGCTCAGGATGAACAACATAATCGATGCTGGCGTACGTAGGACGACTTAAAAACAGGTTCTAGTTTGGCTGCCAGGCTGACAAAGCTACATTAACTGGGAGCCTGAAAAATAATACCCTTCCATCGGAAAATGCCAGATAAACACCAGTGCGTCCCACTGCGGAACCCCAAGCCAGGTCGGTCCTTCAAATGTCAGATTGAAATTCCAATCAATGGAAACCTTGAAGTTGATAAACCTGTTCTCAACGATGTCCCGTGGTCCCGATCATGAAGCTCGCACTTGAGCTGCTTTTGTTCCAGTCAAAATAAAAATTGATTGAATTACCTTGAAGTGGATTCACACATGGCATATGCTCTACCATACACACATACATACATACATACACACATAATGCATACATACATACATACACACATAATGCATACATACGTACATATACATAAATATACATACATACATATATAATAATATATAATATATATAATGAATGAATGAATGAATGAATAAATGAAATCATGCTGGAGCATGTAGCACATGAGAGTGAGCTGGTCCATCAAGTTCAACAGAGCAGAGTATGCACCTGATGCCGGCCCGATAGCCCCCGACCAGCTGACAGACGAAGTTGTGGAAGGCGCGGGACACGTCGTCTCCGCCGGCGGAGTGCTTCAGGTTGCGCCGTAGCGTTGACACCTGCATCACACATGCATAAAGTCACAACCAAACCGTGCCCCACATAACTAAAGGTCATAACCCAACTTTGCCGCACATACCTATGGATCATAACCAACCGTGACGCACACATCTACAGATCATAACCCATATGTGCCGTACATACGTCATACAGGCTAGTGTAGTGTACGGCACATACCTACAGGTCATAGCCCATATGTACCGTACATATGTCATACAGGCTAAAGTACAGTGTACCGCACATACAGGCAGGTCATAGCCAACCTGAGCCATACATACATGCAGGCTATATCATACGAACACCATACACACAGGTAAGTTATAACACGCCTGTACCGCACAAATATACGAGTCATAAAACTGTGTACTACACATACATACTGGTTATAACACGCATGTACCGAACAAACATACGGGTTATAACACAACTGTACTGAACATACATACCGGCTATAACACACATGGTTGCACATTCATACAGATTCACACATTCACACTATACCTGCAGTACACATTGTGCAGGTCATGGCATGCCTGCACCTCGTACATGCTCACATACACATACACTCATACCGGGCAGCGGGGTCGGTTCGCACCGCCACACGAACGCATCGGGCGGATGGTGAGGCGACGGCAGTCAGTGAGACGAGCGTAACCGACAACAGGACTCAGCTGTGTACATCCTTACTGCCCACACCCAGCTAACTCCTTCACCAGGCCAGCAGGCAGCACCTACAGGGCATGGTGATATCCTGATATATATCTCTCTCTCTCTATCTCTCTATCTCTATATCTCCTCACCTCGCCAATACGTCAGTAGTGTAATAACTAAACATCACCCCCTCACCAATCTAACACATACGTCCCGCAGGTCGTGGCGTCATGACATAAATGCCCCCCTCGGTAGACAGCGTTTACAGGCAGCCATGTGGTGACCTGGACTCCTCCCCGCCATGTCAGCAGTGAAGTGACCCGAGTGCTGCCTCACCATGTCAGCGGGCAGCGCCTGCAGGTCGTGGTGGGGCGACCTGACACTGCCGGTGTCCGTGGCCACCACCACACAGCCGTCGGCCAGCTCGGCCGGCGTGAGACGGGACACGACGGCGGCCGGGGCGCCCGCCAGGAACGACACGGGCGCCGCGAGACAGCCGCTCAGCACCGTCGGCACCACCGGCAGGAAGATGCGCTGCCACCACAGCGGGTACAGCAGCGCCTGGGCAGCCTGCGCCAGGCGTACAACGTCACAACGGGTACAGTGGCGCCTGGGCAGCCTTACCAGGCGTACAGTAACAGCGGGTGCAGCAGCGCCTGGGCAGCCTTATCAGGCGTAGTATTTGTATTTTGTATTTGCGAGATTTAACAAACCGATTCCATAAAATGGATTAATATTTGGTTTGTGTCAGAATACAGTCAGATACATTTCACAAACATGAGCAAAAATGAAAGTGGCAAGACAACAGTATACAGGGGAAAACCGAACACGTGAAGTCAATTTATAAGACGTTGTTCAGCATCGCGACGAACTCGCCCCGTGTCCGAGAAGCGGAAGTGGCCGGCGGCAGTAGGTTCCAGGCCGAGGCTGCCCGGAAGGAGAAGGTTCTACGTGACATGCTGAGGTGGAAAGGCGGTGGCTCCAGTGCCCCAGCCACCGTCGCACGAGTGGAGCGCCGGGAGACATCCGACCGCCGGCGGAACAGAGAACGGATCGCCTCGGGGGCTCGCGGATCATTCAGGGCTCTGAACACGGCGATGTTGTCGCGGTGGGTGATGAGGTCACGGACACTGCGCCAGCCCAGCGTTGCCACTGTCGGCGAGATATGATCACGACGACGAGCCCCTACGACGATCCTAGCCCCGAAATTGATCGCCTTCTGCACTCGTCCAAGGTGACATTGGGCAGCCCCGCCCCATACAGTGAGGCAGTATGGGATGTATGGAAAGACGTGAGACTGAATTAGGAGTTTGCGTGCTTCGGGTGTGAGATGGTGACGGATATTGTGGAGACAGAACAAGGTGGAGTTGCACTTTCTGACAACGTGGGATATGTGCTCCTCCCAGGATAGGGTGCGGTCAATGATGACTCCCAGCATCTTCACGAATGGCGAGGGGGTTAGGACGTGACTGCCAATGTTGAGTTGGTAGGATGTGGCTTTTTTTAGGGATTGGGTCGTGCCGACAAGCAGTAGGGTAGTTTTAGTGGGGTTCATCTTCAAGGAGTTCAAAGAGTTCACATAGTCACAGCGGGTACAGCAGCGCCTGGGCAGCATGTACCAGGCGTACAGCGCCACAGCGGGTACATTAGCGCTCGGACAACCTGTATCAGGCGTACAGGGTCACAGAGGGTACATCAGCGTCTGTGCAGCATGCACCAGGCATACAGTGTCACAGTCGGTACATTCTCACGGAAGTTACATGCACAGTCACAGTAGCTGGAGTCAAAGTGGGTGCAGCGGTGCGTAGGCAGCGTGTACCTGGGGTACAGAGTTGTAGAAGGTACAGAGTCACAGTAGCCGCCTACAGCTTCACATTGAGTAGTCACAGATATAGTCGCAAAAATCGCAGTGTCACAGAGTTACAGGGGAGGAGGGATGGCCGAGTGGTTAAGGTGTTGAGCTCTTGGTACCAAAGGTTCCGGGTTCAATACCCACACCACAAGGGACATTTCCCAATCCCGCGGCCCACCGGCTAAACAGTGTGGGCGACGCCATTAGCCATTAATGTGCATAAAGTGCGTCGTGAACCACCTAATAAACAAACAAAAGAGTTACAGGGTCATTACCGAGGTGCACTGCCTAGTAGGACATACCCGAGCGTCCACACAGCGGACCCAAGTAGCCAGATCGGATGGAAGCGACAAGTAGGCACGGACATGTGCAGAATGGCATGAAGGCCAGACCCATGTCAGCACAACACCACACAGTGATAAATTAGTCGTGAAATAGGGTGGAATATACCACTTTCTGAACACCGAATTGACATCCCTCCCAACGAAGTATCGACATCGTACTTCGTCACGAGTCATTATGCAGTCTCAATATCTAATTTCTAACAGTCTCTTGTTGATAAGTATCATGCTGATTCTCACCATTGCAGATTGTGGTGCACAAACACCAGTTAGCACAATTCTAGGCAAGAGGATTGCCTATGATGTGGTCTGTTATACAATATCAGTTGATAAGGATAGGTATTTGTACCGTTATCCCTAAAATAGGTACCAATAAATTAGGTATCTTAATACAAAGGGAAAAGGTGCACGTACGAGTACGCTGTTGGATCAGCATTGTGTTTGAAGATCTTGTAAGCTATGTTAAGTGACATCGTTTCCATGGCCAATTTTGACATCCTACTGTACTCGTTTCGGCATTTCACACCTAACGAACACCCATTATTTTAACACTGACACCACATGTGTTGATCCGCATCCGTGTCAGCACGGCACGTGTGCTGATCCAGACCTGCCATGGTGAGTCCATGTACGGTCCTGTTGGATTTACCTGGACGCAGGAGCTCAGTCTGGACACACGCGACGACGTCATCACAACATGGCGCTCGTGCAGTATGGCGGCGAACACTTCAATAATGGCTGTGTTGCCCATCACGCTCCAGTACTCGGTGAGGTTCCTCTGGCGACACGATGTCAGTGATGCTGAGTGGTGCTGATATATAGCGCAGTATGCGATAGCATATCGATAGCCACCATACTTCAGTACAAACGTCAACTATGTAAGTCCGGGGAAGGGGAGAGCACCGTTCGATCCGGAAATTCGTCGTACTCATTGAGGCGAGCGGGGATTAAAATAAATTTTAAATAATTTTTTTGCGGTTTAAAATACAACCGCAAAAAAAAGGATATGGATAACAGTAGTGTGAGGGTTGTTTACAAATAATATACTTTGGGATGAATTGGGTTTAATTTCAACAGACTGCTAAATGCAACTTGCACTTACAAATCAGCGCCACCTTAGGCAAATGGAAGGGGCCGGCATGGTCAGGATGCCTGCAGTACGGACCTAACAAAACATGAGCTATGAGGATCCCACGAGGTGGGAACAACATAATCTCGTGTACTTGTGTATGAAGCTGTTATTAAACTGCACTGCAAAATGTCAGTTCGTGTCAGAGTACCGTTTATCAGAGTTTTAACTTCATTATATAAAATATTCGATGTGTAGCGATGGCCCACGACAAACGTAGCACACTTGTTCTCAATATAATGATATCATTAAATGCACGTGGATGGCATTATTATGATCATGTAATCAACACGTCGCTACTAGTTTGCTCGAGACATCTCTCCACGTTCATCACACGTCTTGACGCAGATAATCGAACAGAGGCTGGCCAATGTCAATCGAGAACCTTGGCGGTTGTATTAATACCAACACTTGGTGGGATGCTGAACATTTTATGGAAAGTAGGACATGTCGTAATGCACATCTCTGGTACATACTTACGTCTTCTAATAGCGCCGGCAGGCTGTGTGGATCCGGAACGACGGAAGAGAATGTCTGTGGGAGGGGAATTTAGTCAAGACATCAGGAAAGGCAGGGCAATAGCACCAGTGAACATCCGTGAAACCATTCCACACTGATCTTAGCTGCTCTTGCTACCTCTGTGTGAGAGGTCACGGTGCACGGTCCGGGTCGGCGCACGACGCGTACCTGGCCGAGAGCTGCGGGACAGCATCGGCAGAGGCGACATGACCGGACTGGCTGCCGATCGGGCCGTGCGCGGCCGCTGATTGGCTGCCGATGTATTGCTCATGTATTGCTCTTCACTGCCATGAATTTATGTACAATTAAACTTGAATATCTGCATCGTTTTGCTGCGTAAAATACCAAGGAATTGATATGGAGGAACATAAAAATATATTCCTTTTCAATTTATGGGTTTCTGCACCTCAGTGGCGTTTTCTTACGCACACAAGTTAGCTTCGATGTTAGGTTCCAGTTAGATGTCGAAAGCACATCTCTCCTGTTTTTTTTATTACTTCACCCAGTTAAGTTTTGTTTCACTTAATTATCGCTACATGACAATAGCTCAAAGGTTCTGAAATGTGTTTTACAGCCATCTAGCTAAATTGCGTCGCTGAGCATGATACGGTTATGGCGCAGAGGGTTGGTTTGTTGGTTTGTTGGTTTGTTATGGTCCATAGCAGTCTTAGGCACCGGAACAGCTCTCATGGTGATTTGAGACATGAATGCAAAGTATTATGACGATATTTCGTATGTATTTAGTGTGGAATTATGAGGGGTGTTTCTGTACACATTTTGAATCGACATTTATAGTACTTATGATCAATAATGAGACATTTGGCACTTGAACACGTGACGTACAAGTATGGTTGGTATAAGGCGCTTGGTATAAGGATGCCGAAACGATATCGGAAGCAGTGTAAGAAGCTGTGTTAGGTGTCGGTTTGCACCAAACTGTGGGAATCTGAGAACACTGTCAGGGTCACATTTGCAATTTTGGATTCCTGTATGGGGAGCAGAAAATGTTTGGTAATCCATTCAGGAGGATATTTTTCTTCCTGTTGTCATGTCACAAACTTGCCTCCTTTGTATTTCCCAATGTGCTTCTGGCATGGCAGCTATTAAGAAAACATGCCACCAGAACTGTCTAACATGGAAACAGAACCAAAATATATTGTATGTATCTTTCCCATGCAATGCGCAATGAAAGAATTGTATTGGTGCTGCTAAAGTATGATTATATAATTTCCGCTGCACGGTAAATATGAAGTTCATACAATGCATCTGAAGCCATCATACATTTACGTCATTTACATTGCTGCATGTTTTCTTTGAAGAGATAACACCAATTGCTCGCGCCACTTGTCATGACATTTTCTGGCTTGCTTATTCCAATCGATACACCCAGATACACTCAGGCTTACTGTTGGTTATTTGGGCTTAAGGGCGCATCGACTGCGTTGGTCATACAGCAGGCTTACTGTTGCCACGCGTCCATAATTGCACATCACACTTCCATCTTGGTTCCATGCACTTCGCAGTTCCCATCTTGCTGACGTCCTGCGTCCTTCTCCGATTGTTCAAACAGACGAGACGGTGTTGCATGCATCTCAGCGTCAGCTGTCTGTCAGTCTGGTCAGACAGCCGGGGACCGGTGTGACCGGCGCTCACCGTTCCATCTGGCAGCTGCGCCTGCAACCGACCGCCTGACGATGGCACCGCAGTCCGATACAGGGTGTCCAGACAGGCGGTCAGCAGGGGGGGCCCCCCCGGGCCGGGCCCCCCCCCCGGAGAGTCAATCACACAACCGCACACACAGGATACAGGGTGTCCAGACAGGCGGTCAGCAGGGCGTCACCACCGGTCACGGCCACCTGCCGCAGAGTATCCAGCAGTCTGCCGACACAACACAGCCGTCACACACACAGAGATCTGGTGTCGGATGCCTCACACATTGCTGGGTACTGTCCGAGCGATCTACGAAACACCGACACGTGAATACGACAGCTTTCCATGAAGGTGGAAGCCCGGCGGCAAATCACTCCCTCGATCGCGTTAATATTCGCAACGAAACCCATCAACTACCAGGAGAGGGGGAGGGTCGCCCCATCCCCGGCGAGTCTCTAAGACAAGCATAGATATCGAACTAAAACGTGCAGTACCTTTTACATTAAGAATGCACACTTCGCCAAAGTGTAAGGGTGCCGGCCACCAGTGGTCAGCTTTAAACGTCGTCAGAGTGACGTCGTTTCAGGTTCATTAAACAATTCCCACTTTTGGCTTTATAAAATGCATACGTATAAAATTGCAACGAGTACAATTGTGAAGGTAACTAACAGCTCCGATACCACACGTTTCAACAAATTTCATCATTTTATCACACTTTCAGCCCTGTGTCATTGCATTTCATGCTACTAGCATTGTGATCAGGAAGTGCCTCAGTTAGGTGTTGGAATCTGACTTGTGGCATTATATTTTTACCCGAAACTACACCTTTTACATGTCCCGAGGTTGCACGGCATAGATCTAACGAGTGTCGTTTGAGTCGCTCAAATTGACTAGGCAGTGTCGGAGATAGCCAGGGTGAGCGAAAAACGCCCCTCTCCTTATGCGACTGGAAACCTCCGTCAATGCTGGCTCAATCATTTGGTACTAGCGGCCACAATGCACTGGCATCCACCGATATCCGAACGAATCCTGTCACAAACACCGGCCGACAGCCTGTGGTGGGGGTGGCGCCGGGCAGAGTGGCGAGGGAGGCATACTTGTAGAAGGTGTTGTGCCAGGGCAGCGCGCTGAGCAGCACAATGGCAGAGTCTCCGCTGGCCGAGTGTCTGCAGAAGCCATATAGCCAGTGCAGGTCCTGCAGCACCACGAACGAGAAGTGCTCCACGGCAGAACTGGGCGGGCACACGAAACACGATGCAATTGGCAGCTGGCCTTAACACCGGCAATCGAAAGCATGTATACAACATGCTCGGAACAACTCAGGTCACACCCGACGAATGAATGAAATGAAGAATGGAAAAAAACCTAATGTAATAGCATACACATGTGCAGTAAGATAACATTTCGGTCATGATTGCCCTGGTAGCGCCCGGCGGAATGGTATGGTCATTCCTGCCACACATAGATTCTCAGGGGAAAGCCTCAACTGGTCTCCAATAGGCTGCGACTTCGCTGCAAATGCACTTGATTTGGATTCAATGGGATTTATGCATTTGTTGATCTAACACCAATATGCTTTGGACCCTTTAAACCCCTCGCACTGGTTTCAATAAGGTGCTTTACAATGGTACAACTCCATATGCATGTTTCCCAATTCATTACATTTGGTGGACTGGGGGAAAACTTGTCGGTTTGAGCATGACTAAAATGCAGATGGGTGCATAAATAAACGAGCCATCAGGCAATGATATTGCTAATGTAATATATCATAAAAGACCATTGCCACGAACTACTTGCAAGGTAATATACTACAAACCTTCTGAAATCACATGGGTATGTGAAGTCTGGCACTACATCCAGGATGCCTTGTTCTTGGTATGACTCTGGAAACTTCTGCACGATGTATGGCTTTCCATCGGTACTGGATGTCGCAGATACTTCACAAAAACAGTCAAAGATATGCCGTACATCTGTCCTGCAAAGCACGCTTCAGCAGATTAACTAAGATTCCAATGCAATGTTATTATTTCATCCACATCATCAAAATGTTCACAAAATAATATTTATAGTGCATCCATTATTAAACGTTAAAGATTGAATACTGAACAGCCAACTTCCTCTCATCATACACATTCAAAACATTCGGCGAATCATGCCTATCGAGAAACTCGATCGTACAGAAAATGATAACATGCAATGACAGAACCAAATGAAAACAGATCCACGATAAAAAGTGCCACGTACTACCTAAGACTGTTTGCCATTTCACGACAGATAGGTTATCCAAATAAGGGCATGCATTAACAAGCGACCGACCATAATTTTGTCATCTCCCACCTGCCAAGAGTGCGTCGACAATATGGTTCATTGGCAACATGCTTGTTTGTTAAATCTCGTGTCATCTGCAGGAATTTGACGAGGAACCCTTGTTCACCCACCAACTCCTTCAAATAAATATACAATAGGACTACATTTTGTGATTCCACTTCAAAGAATGGAGTGTAAAATTGCAGCAAGAAGAATGTAACCCAATGAAATTTAGGGGGACACGTTTAGTGCAAACATCAAAACGATTTCCACATATGACAAGCGCTGCTCGTTTCAGCTTAGTCATAATGCGAAAAAAGAACTTTACTTGGGGTAAACAAGCTTTGAGCCCACACAAATAAACCAGAGAAAGTCTACTTCTCCAACACTGGGCTGACAACACATGTATTTTGTGCTTTCTGAGTTCCCTTTTATTGTAAAGTAGTAAATGCTTGCAGTTAAGAAGCTTGCCGCTAGCATGACCGCATCACGTTTTTAAAGCATATCTGATAAATACACTAGAATAAGGTGTCATTACGTACGTTGCATGAGTAGGGGCAAGATGTGGGCTATTGCGCTCCCATCCTCCAGGCAATAGACAATACACCGTGACAGGGAACTTGTTGACCGACAACTGCGCTCTCTTGGCAGCCTGTGACTACATGCTAATGTGTCCAATTTTCGTGGATGTGCCGACATCTTAGACATAGCAAAAACTTACTTTGACACTTCAGCATAGCGCATTCAAGTTTGGGATTCATACTCCGTGCTTGGCAGAGGAGCTCAATTGCAGAAATACAGTTTAAAATTTTGGCACATGTGCATTAACGACAAACACAAAATCTGGCTCATCCAAAATTGGCCACGATCTTACCTAAATTGGGCTCATTTTTATACATGGTGCATGCATCCCAGACTTCATCACACTATACCGAATTGTCGAATGGACACAGATGCCACGCTGCGTCATGATCTTTCTTGTTTCACAGCCTTCCTGCTCGGTTAATGTCACATACAACCGTTCAGCGTGGCACCCTCCATCGGACTGACACTGGCCATCAGGTTTTGGGTGCACAAGTCATGTGGCATGACGACGTAGCCACATGCTCAACAGCTGACTGGCTAGCCGAGCCGGAGCCGGCTGGACCGGCACAGATAGTTCCACCATAAAGCTTTTTCTCTGAACAAAGAAGAATGTGAGCACTTCAAAGAAGATAATGTGATGAAAGCTGCCAAAATGCAAAATTAAAAGACCAGGTATAATATTGAGTGAATGAATTAGGACTTGAAATGCTGCAACAACAAAGTTATTTACATCTCAAAAGCATGACGATCTGTCTAGGCTGGTCCTCAGATGAGCTTTTGTTGCCTAGGCACAGCAGTAGACTCACTCAGGCTCCTACCCATGCTCGTATCAATAACATATACTAACATTCCAGGCCCTGAAAAACCCAGGAGACAATTTATATATCATTATAAAATGGAAGTTAATTGCATGCAAGACTGATCTGATAAAAGCTTGCACATACATTGAGAGGCAAACAAATAACCTTATGCATGTTGTGAAGGTCCCCAATGGTGCTCGGTAAGGAATGTCAAGCAATAACTATAGCACCAACAACTTCAAACAACAGCAGAACATTGACAATGCTACATCATTTTCCTTAATGTCAGTATCAACAGGCATGCAATTAAGATGCAAACAAATAACCAAAGCCTTCTCATGACTGGAGTAGACTACAAAAGAACTCTTACCTAAGTTGGGACATCTTCAGAAACGTCAGTGCTCCATGCTCACTAAATGTTATTCATCTGTTGATTATAGGAGTACAATGCGACTATGCAGCAATTTGACATAAATCATTCATTTATTAGTTCATTTTTTTCATTTAGGAAGTTTAGTAATGTAGTTCATTCTTGTTCCTTCATTGGGAATCTGCAAACACAGTTTAACATGGCTGAGGTCACAATTCTTGCTTCTATGCTTGCAGCTTGTTGTCTTGCAATGTAACACAACAGAACTGTGGTGTTCTATGAATATATCTTTCTATACACCTTATTCCAATGAAGATGGTTATTCTTAGCTAGTTGACATGCTGAATTCTCCTTCCTTCTCTTCTTGACATCGATATGCAGACATCCCAGCCACACCCAAGTGTGGATTCAGGTTAGGACATACCAAGAGCCACTGGTACCACACATGGCATGAGCCAAAACTATGTTCTACAATTCAATACTTTCAGGAGCAACATATAAAAAGCTAATCTACCAATGATGACTCAATTTCCTAACATTGGTGTGAAATTGTATTTCTTATTTTATTTTATATTATGCTACACTAAATTAGGCCCTTGGATCTCTTATTAAGTCTAAACACTTTATAACTTTATATAGGGTGTACCTAGCAGTGGATTCAGCACCTTCCTTCAGGATGTGATACTAATGAGATTGGCTATGGTAGCACAATGGGCATGATTGGAGGAGTTTGTAATTGTTGAGGAGTGTGTTATCCAATATCAGGTGAATGGTGCTAGATAGACTGGGATATATAGCTCCCTAGGAACTTGAGATAATGGAGTGATTGGGGTGAGAGCATGTACTTTTATAGTATCTTTTCTAGATTGGCTTAACCCAGATGGGCCCCTGCAACTCTTATTAAGCCATAACACTGACTTTATGACTTAGTCTAGGTTAGGTTATTTGATTTCTTCTATGATTGATGTATTCATATGTAATTTTTTTCAATTCTTGATTGATTGAGCAGTAAAGACAAAGAAGACAAACCACACTCAGCCATGCACATCAATATAAGTTTAGCTTCCCTGTGTACTGATTGACTCGTGATTCAACTCATTTAAAAAAGAAAGATGTGATTCAACTCACGACTCAAGATATGTTTTGGGAAAAAGAATCTGGTATTTTTTTCTTAAATGGTGTTTGTGGAATTTTTGGATTTCTTTTAATGGAATATCATGTTTATGAACGTGATTAGGAAGTTGCGATCATTCGTTTTCTCTGTAAATGCTTACGTCTTGGTTAATCTTAGCGATAATATATATAATGCACCATATATGCCACACCACTGTAATTTGTTGCATAATTTATCCATCCCTCACCTGGCACTTCTCAGACGTGATTAAAGGGACATTCAACACTTCATGCAGTTGATTCAACACTTTTCACGTCGAAAATGCTTAATTTCCGCCTCCTTGCCACATAGATGACACGCTGACACTACTCCACCAGAATGCCGGAAAAAACTAAGCAGAGCATGGCTTGAGGCCGTGTGTACGGATGACGTCACGATAAATATTACGTTTTTTAAATTATAATATATGAGTTCATATTAGTTTAGATAAGAGTAGATTGTATTACATTAGGTTAGGTTGGGTTAGGTTAGGTTTTCCTATTTAATTATGAATTATCATACTATCTGTTGGAAGTCGTGAGGAAAGACGAGACCGAGCAGAAGCCGGCTGCTCTCTGAGCCATGCTGTATGCTTAGTTTTTTTTTTCAGCATTGTGGTTGAAGAGTGGTGGTGTGTCATCTATGTGGCAAAGAGGTGGAAATGAAGCATTTTCGATGTGAAAAAGTGTTGAATCAACTGCGTGAAGTGTTGAATGTCCCTTTAATCAAGTCTGAGAAGTGCCAGGTAAGGGATGGATAAATTATGCAACAAAGAACAGCGGTGTGGCATATATGGCGCATTATAGATATTATCGCTAAGATTAACCGAGACGTAAGCATTTACGGAGAAACCAATGATCGCATCTTTCGAATCACGTTCATAAACACAGTATTCAGGGAAAAAAAATCCAACAATTCCAGGAACACCTTTTAAGAAAAATTTACCAAGAATCTATTCAACTCACGGCTCATCCAAAAACTATTGATTCATGAGTCGATTCTCGATTCAACTCGAGTCGACCACAAGTCTGCCAGCGAGGTTATTTGCTGATTGTTACAAGGTCTGCCAGTATGTTTTTTTAAAGGAATTCTGTGGTGGTGGTGGATTTGTGCTTTAGGGTGCATCAACTGCGAGGAATTCTGTGGCCGGGACTCATCATTTCCTTCTTGAAGCATCAAAGCTTTATAAGCCTCAGTCAGAGCACCATGCTGGTCAGTCTGACACAATAGTGGTACAAATGGATGAGCCACAGCCTGAATGATCCCATTAAGGTATGTAAATGTTTGCAGTGTTAACTAATAAAATACCTTTAATATCATAGCACATTTCCTCTGCATCATGCCTATGACATCATCAATTGTATTGACTGCCATTGACTTGAAGGTAATCATCTGCGGAGAAAATGAATGGTCGCATCGTCTTAACCACGTCAAAAAGAATCGCATTACAAAATTCATTGAATCAAATATTACTTGATCCACAAATTTACCCATTAAACTGCAACAATACGCAATGATTTTGATGACAAGACAATGAGATAATGGAAACATTCCTTGATTATTTTAATTATGCGTGTCTTTTTAACTCAATGTAGGTATTGCGTGTAAAAGAAAGCATACGACCTTCAATATACCAGGAGGTGCTGAGTTGACATCAAAAGTAACGTTAAGGATTATACTTTATTAGGTACTCAACGTTTGGCCAGGGGCCATCGTCAGGAGTGATATAAAAATGTCAAGTTAAGCAATTGAAAAAAAAAAAAGCACGCGAGAAAAAAGCGTGCAAAGACACGTGGAATGCAGAAAAGCCTCCTCAGTGGTGCAGACACTTAAAAAACTCCAAACCAGAAACAAACTAGGTCAAGATAGAATCCTCTGAGGAAGCCCGAGCCGATGGTCCACATACATATCGATACATACACTCACGCACATATATAGACATAGATCCAATATAACGCGTAATACATAGAATATAATTTATGTTTATGTAATTTAAGTGATATACCAAGACGTCGTTTGCGTGTTTAGTTGCGTCCGTAGATTACGTATGTGTAGAGATTCGAGGACCTTTAGATCAGCGTTGTCCCTGGCTGTTGCTAGAATTTCTACTTTGAAGTTTGTGTTAGTGTCGCTGTGTTCCATGTTATAATGTTTGTCGATCATGTGTTCGCCTAAAGGTGTGTATGCTCTTCGAAGTCTGGCATCTCCCAAGTGCTCATTGTACCTATCCCTGA
Organism: Ashinkailepas kermadecensis; assembly: GCA_034440615.1. NCBI lineage: Eukaryota > Metazoa > Arthropoda > Thecostraca > Neolepadidae > Ashinkailepas > Ashinkailepas kermadecensis. The sequence goes on along the minus strand of JAOTOM010001418.1, from coordinate 2,662 downwards.
TACTACGTTTGGTTTCACCGATATAAAATATTCCAAGACATATTCCAATAAAATATTCCTAAAATATTCGCTGTCTTGGAATATTTTATATCGGTGAAACCAAACGTAGTATCAGGGATAGGTACAATGAGCACTTGGGAGATGCCAGACTTCGAAGAGCATACACACCTTTAGGCGAACACATGATCGACAAACATTATAACATGGAACACAGCGACACTAACACAAACTTCAAAGTAGAAATTCTAGCAACAGCCAGGGACAACGCTGATCTAAAGGTCCTCGAATCTCTACACATACGTAATCTACGGCCGCAACTAAACACGCAAACGACGCCTTGGTATATCACTTAAATTACATAAACATAAATTATATTCTATGTATTACGCATTATATTGGATCTATGTCTATATATGTGCGTGAGTGTATGTATCGATATGTATGTGGACCATCGGCTCGGGCTTCCTCAGAGGATTCTATCTTGACCTAGTTTGTTTCTGGTTTGGAGTTTCTTTAAGTGTCTGCACCACTGAGGAGGCTTTTCTGCATTCCACGTGTCTTTGCACGCTTTTTTTCTCGCGTGCTTTTTTTTTTCAATTGCTTAACTTGACATTTTTATATCACTCCTGACGATGGCCCCTGGCCGAAACGTTGAGTACCTAATAAAGTATAATCCTTAACGTTACTTTTGATGTCAACTCAGCACCTCCTGGTATATTGAAGGTCGTATGCTTTCTTTACACGCAATGTCTAAAACCCAGGAGCATCTAAGAGCCATTCTTCGTTGTATTAATCAATGTAGGTAGTCATTTTTAGCTTTGCAGCACTAAAAGAAAAGTATTCACGAGTGGTACTGATGTGACAATTACCTTCGAGGAAAATCACTACCCAATCAACAAAGCATACTTGACGAAAACGTCAAGGGTAAAACAATCCGAGCAAAAGTCGCGTAGAGCCAGGTGACGTCACAAAATTCAATTGGGCGTCCACGCACCATGTATTTAATATAGTTTTGCTTCAACTGCCTCGAAAAAAGTATTGATTAAATAGTTATCGGATGAGTCTTCCCTCACGCTTGTGATATATTCGCATGCTCAGACTAGTCTGCAGTTAACCATCAACCATAAGAATCATCCAACTGGTTTCGAAGTGACTTGAGAGGGCCAAGATGCAAAAAAATATTGCCAGCATTCATAAGTGCATTATAATTTCATAGTCTATGACTTGACTGAATTGACGGGAAGCGAAATTAATGCTGTTCCGATAAAATAAGTCTAGCTTTTCCGTAAATCCTGAATTCAGGCCGATTTTGCTCCAAGTCACCCGTTAGGAGTGCCATATATCCCTAGTGAAAAAATCCCATGGGAATGGGATTGACATTTATTCTCCATGGGACATATGGGATCCCATATGTCCCATGGAGGAAAACCTGGATTGTCCCATGATCAAAACCAAATCCCATTGAAACATGCAGAATCCATGGAAAAACCAGAACAGTCCTATCGTAGAATTGGGGAAGTTCCGTATAGCGTACCAGAAACACGTCACAACTTTTAGGTGCCCGATCCCTCAGGCATCAACGAGGCTTCCCCTTTTTGGGCAACCGCACCTAACATGCCCAGATACTGGTCTAAGATATTTCAAGTGCGGTATAGCGACCTGCACCAATACCAACGAATCATTAATTAAGAGCTTAATCCGTCATGCAGACACTCAATATGTCAGGTAAAAAACACGTCCGTAAAGTTGGCACACGTATTCATATTCGTATTCAGCACACACAACCGATTGCACCCAAATTATCGTCCATGGTCAAACCGACCTCGCTGTTTACGAATCTGAACTTCGTTTTGCGTTAACTGCAACCGTTTGGCCTCGACATAATAAAATGTCAAGGTCAACCAGCGGGACAGCTCTAACTTACAAATGAAGGCGAGAACATACATGCAGTCGCTATTTTCAGATAGCCCATTACAACGCGCAACTTTTAATCATAACTTTACTTCGATCCGGGTCAAATGTCAAGGTCAAAAATCACTTAGAATGACGGGGACAGCTATAGCTCATGCACGATGACATGCACACTACCAAATTGTTACTACCAGAAGAGGTGATCACCGTGCACAACTTTCAGTTGCATACTTCATTGGGTCACGGTCAATTACAAAGGTCAGAATGCATTAAAAACTACGAGAACGGTTAAGCCTCCTGACATATGCGACCGATGCGCACAAAAAGGGCATTGGCGGACAGCACCTGGCGGTGTGCATCATTTCGTCGCACATTGCGGCAGGTCAAGGTCAATCGTAAAGGTCAAAAATGTCATAGAATGATGGGGACAGTCATAGCTCCCCAGCTAAGAAATATCTATCCTTGTAATCGTCATTGTCATGGAGCTGACCACTGTGCACAACTTTTAGTCATATTTTTTAGACCGCTCAAGGTCAAGTTGAAGGTCATAGTTCACTTGAAATGACAGGGACAGCTCTAGCTCATGAGCGAGAGTATGCACACTACCAAATTGTTACTTGCAGAATAGGTTATCACTGTGCACAACTTTCAGTTGCATACTTCATTAGGTCAAGGTCAAGTACAAAGGTCAGAATGCACTAAAACCTACGGGAACGGTTGTGCCTCCTGAAATATGGGACCGATGCGCACA